>JACXIT010000138.1:273555-466106 GCA_014737525.1 Bombus difficillimus | reverse complement strand
GACACGATTAAATATATTCAAATATACGTAAATGTAGATTGTATAGATATTTATAATAATTATAATGCTTATATATATTTATTATATATATTCAATACATTCAACATGATTAAATATATTCAAATATACGTAAATGTATATTGTATGGGTATTTATAATACTTATAATGCTTATATACATTACGTTATTATTTTTATATATTATTACTTATAATAAATGTACACAAACAAAGGTTGATCCATACGACATGAGTATATACAATATAATATCGTTACAATTCTTGTTCTATAAATCTTGTCTCATTATAAGTTACCGAGTGATTTAATTGACATTTGTTGTGTACATTTAACAGTGTTAAGTGTCTGTGTATAGTACACAGTTATACGTATTTGAATAGTATAGAAAATAATTCTCTTTTAGTTATATGTCTACGTTCTAACTGTACGAATACTTATATCTCTCACTTTACATGGGTTCCAAAATCTTCAGGATAATAACAGAAATATGCTTTAAGAGTGATCATTACGAACGTGTTACTGTTAGTTCTCGGCGTTTATTTACTTTACTTAGCAAGACACGACCACGAGTCTACAATGACAAATAGTAGGTGTATAAAAAAAAAGAAAGAAAAACAAAAATATATAGGAAATATGAATACACAATAACTCAAAAAATACAGATTTTAAACGAAAGTATCTTTACAGGAAGACAAACTAGAAAGAATAGGAAGAGTCGGATTATCGATCGAATAATTTATTACACTTCTCACGTCAAACTGAGCTAAAGATGAGAAATGCAAACAGGTCCAAAACTGATGGAAAAGCTGATACATCGCAGACTAAATTACCGTCACTTTTCGAACAGCACCTGTTGATTTATATCGCTAACACATTAATAAGTGAGCGCTTATATCACGGCTTGGCATGCGGCTCGGATCAATTTTTTGAGTCGCTGTACAGGAAAAACGAGGGATAAAGAATGTTGAATTTTAATAACACGTTACAAGTTGAATAATTGCAACGCTGGACGCTTCAAACTAATAGTAACATCCAGATAACAAATTACTCGATCCATTATTTGCATAGTTGCATATTCCGGTGACGGGATTATAAAATCTAAAATCGCTCGAGAAGAAGTCAATCTGGAAAACCAGAGGTACTCCGTAAAGGACGTGAGCGTACAGTGAAATTAATAAGCCGACGTAACACAAGATTGTCAGTGTGATTATTGATGACTTAAACTTCCATACATATACAGCTGTGTTTCTATCTATTTCACGGATAAGTACATTCGTTTACGTTTTAGTAAAATCCTTGGAAATTCGCGTGTAGATTATTTGATCAAACATTATACATATTATAAAATACGTACAGAATATTTTATCAAATATCATACGTGTTATGAAATACGTATGGAATATCGTATCAAATATTAAGATTGCAGAAAATCAAATTTGCCGTGTCGAATTTTCTCGGCCGAGAAAGCGGCAGTAAAAGTCCTTTGCCAGATAATCGAAATAACAGAAATAGCAGCGAAACGGAGGCTTCGTAGCCCATCGGGTGCAAAGGAGCAACGAGGAAAAGAGAGTAGCGGGTTATATTAAACCGTTGAAACTTTCACGTTGAACGTACGTAACGTAATCCGCGAAAGCCATTAAGATGTGGCTATCAAGGAAAACCGTGATAATGAGCGCGCGCACTTTTGCGAAACGGGCGGCTGTTGTTCGCTCGTAAAGGAGCCTCCGTGTCTGCAGTTTAGCCAGCATACGTAAATTCCATAAATTTCCTGCCTGTTAACGGCAACATCCGACAGTAGTCGGTTCCGAGGTCAACCGAGAGTGTATCTTTCCTACGAGGTGGCATAATGCAAATGAATTTGTTCATAAACACCCGTAACTCGAAGATGGTATCCCCCTGGGGGTAGTTATCCACGTGTTATTTAGCAATTAAGTGAGAAAAATTTACCAAACGTCCAGCTGGACAAATTGTAAAGTACAAATTAAAAAAAAAGAACTTTTGTTCTAGAAAACACCCCACTAACTTCACTAAAGAAATAAAATAGTCAAACTTGCAGATGGTATCCCGCTGGGGGTAGCCATTCACGTGTTATTTAGCAATAAAGTTAGAAAAATTTACCAAATGTCCAGTTGGACAAATTGTAAAGTACAAATAATAAAAAAAGAACCCGTAACCTTCGTCCGTAGGTAGCTGAGAGGGTTCTCCGAGCGTGGACATCGAAAATACAAAGACGCCAGTCTTTGAATTTCAGTCACAGTCGATGAATCTTTCATTAACATTTTATTCCACCTTTTCCGCCCCACTAGCGCATTCCACGAGCGATGATCATCAGCGTTCTCTCGGATTTCTACAAAAATCTTATTGCAGCTTGAATTTCCTCCCGATCACTTGTATACATATACATATAGATAAACAGTTAATGGGCAGTGAATGATCTTTTGTAAAGGTCGTATACAAGTAGTTCTATGGATCAAGATAAGAAACAAATTCGGGAATAATCAAATTGCGCTGGTGATTTTGTTTTTGGAAAAATCGAATTTGAAAGCTTGTCGAATCAACGTGAATTTAATTCGCAAGCAGACAGAGGTAGATAGGAGGTTGTTCTACATGCGAAAACAAGTCGAAAATAAAGTTTGTTCGCGTGGAATCTTATTTTTCGAAAAAATTATATTTGATAATTCTTCACTAACGTGTTTCAATTTTATTTGGCAAACTTTCAAATTCGACTTTTTCAAGAACGTGTTTTCCAGCGCAATTTCTTTGCTTTTGATCTTCGATTTATCTTAAACCATAGAATCTCGCAGATCTCATTTCTACCACGAACCATTACGCATCATCCTGTATATACAGGGTGTATCGTGATATGTGAATCTCACTTCAGCAGTGGATAGGATGCGCGAAAGCGAAAGAAGAAAAAACAAAAAGAAAAATTCTATCTGACCTTGTTTCATAGACATTTCTGCGTTCCAATAATCCGCAATTGCTTATTTTCGTAGAAGATCCTTGAAATAACTACCATTTGTTTCATCTGACATATGTCTGGAATTTTTGGAAGATTGCGAAATTCTTTGATACGACGACTACAAGCTGACCTACAGACCGAGGTTAGACGAAAATAGCTAAATAAAATAAACATAGACTTATTTTAAACGTTTAGAGGAAGATAGTAGACAATGAGAGAAAAAATACTCGTAAGAGATACGAAGAAAGCATAAATATTTTATTCTTCCTTCGTAATTGCTGAAAGTTAGTAGCAGTTGTTATCGAAGTCTAGCTTTTTAATAAGAAGACTTTCAATGGCTCGGCATTAATTGACTTATTGCGGTGAAGTATTTAATAGTACCGCGAACACAGCTTTAATAATTTTAAATGGCCGGAGGGAAATGAGTGTAGAACCGGAAGTTTACAACGCGTCAGCAGCTACTTAAACGTAACACAGTATAAAGTTCTCGGTGGTTACTCGGCAAGTTAACTGAAAACAAAGCCGAACGTCTTTGGAAAGACGAGCAAGGAAGTTTGTAACGAAGTATGAAACTTGGATACAATCCACTTGCATACGGGATACGTACTGTACAGAAGCGTTAGTTAGTCGGACTACTTTGAAACCGTGCCGTCTTCAAACGTGTCTCGCATAGCTCCAACAAAGATAGCTCGTGTTGTTTTTCCGCAGACCCTCTAACAGAAAAACTCTTTCCCGCCAACGTTTAGTATATATCTCGCTGAAAAATCCTATTAATTCTTATTTTTAAGTACTCTTTATAATACACTGCGTTTTGCAGATTGTAAACATTGCCGAACAGCGCTTTACATCTGTAGCGTTTCTATCAAATTTATGGTGTTTCTTCTTATTTGGACAATAAGGTACCTGATTCAATTATTTTACGTAAGAGAAATATCCTGTGTAACGTAATCATTGAACACACATTGTGAAATGCAGCGGAAAGGATCGTACGATAGCGACGGTGTTTCTTCTTATTTGGACAATAAGGTACCTGATTCAATTATTTTACGTAAGAGAAATATCCTCTGTAACGTAATCATTGAACACACATTGTGAATTGCAGCGGAAAGGGTCGTACGATAGCGACGGTGTTTCTTCTTATTTGGGCAGTAAGATACCTGATTCAATTATTTTACGTAAGCGAAATATCCTGTGTAACGTAATCATTGAACACACATTGTGAATTGTAGTGGAAAGGGTCGTACGATAGCGACGGTGTTTCTTCTTATTTGGGCAGTAAGGTACCTGATTCAATTATTTTACGTAAGAGAAATATCCTGTGTAACGTAATCATTGAACACACATTGTGAATTGCAGTGGAAAGGGTCGTACGATAGGGACGGTGTTTCTTCTTATTTGGACAANTAAGGTACCTGATTCAATTATTTTACGTAAGAGAAATATCCTCTGTAACGTAATCATTGAACACACATTGTGAATTGTAGTGGAAAGGGTCGTACGATAGCGACGGTGTTTCTTCTTATTTGGGCAGTAAGGTACCTGATTCAATTATTTTACGTAAGAGAAATATCCTCTGTAACGTAATCATTGAACACACATTGTGAATTGCAGCGGAAAGGGTCGTACGATAGCGACGGTGTTTCTTCTTATTTGGACAATAAGGTACCTGATTCAATTATTTTACGTAAGCGAAATATCCTCTGTAACGTAATCATTGAACACACGTTGTGAATTTTAGTGGGAAGGGTCGTACAATAGCATATTGCATTATTCTACATATTAATATTCTACATTAAATTACTGTACGTATAATACTAATATTTTATTAATGTAATTGCCCTATATATTAATCGTGTAACGGCACATGACTCAGAAGACGATGCGAATCGAGTGCGATTCATGTTATTTTGCCTCGGGACCGCCGACGCACGAAACGTAACGATAAATAAACTCCAGACAAAAATAATGTCGCCGTTACGTGCAACCGTCGAACAAAGACCAATTTGAATTTTCCGACTCTCTGACCAGTATAAATAAACGG
The DNA here is from genome assembly GCA_014737525.1 of Bombus difficillimus. NCBI lineage: Eukaryota > Metazoa > Arthropoda > Insecta > Hymenoptera > Apidae > Bombus > Bombus difficillimus. Next base: position 461,086 of record JACXIT010000138.1, on the reverse strand, counting down.
ACGTGATCGCGAGCGAATCAGTTATTAACGGAGTTATGCGAGTTATACGAGTTATCGAGTTATCTGCGAGCGATCATACACCGTCTTTGCGAATACGTTTGCACGAACGTCTCTCGACAGTATTTATGTTTATTAATTTATTTAATTCTTTCAAATATATCTGACGGGTTGCAACAGCAATCTGTCGTTCCCGTTTTATTAATCCTCTACACCATTCACCACGATCGTAATAGAAAACAGGCAAATAATGAAATTATGTCTAATTCTTTTCTGCATGGTTACTGTCTCAGAGTCGCAGCTTGCCCCAGTTGCATACTCTACATATTAATCGTAATAGAAAACAGGGAATTACTTGAATCATGTCTAGAGAAATTCCTTTTATCTTTTACCGTCTCAAGGTTGTAACTTGTCCCAGCTGAATGGGACACCCTGTATATTAATCGTAATAGAGAACGGGCAATAAAAGATAATAACGACGATGGCAAGTATCAAATCTTGTTACAAGCAACAACGTTCGCTTTCAATCGCAACTTTAACGATCGCAACGAGAACCGTGCGATTAGCAATTAAAGTCGCTTCAAGTAATCGTTGTCTTGTATTTAATCAAATGATCGATTGCACGAAATTCGTTGCGAGGAGGAACCAATGGCCCGTGTATTTACGATTAGTTTAGAGTTCGTCTGCGAGGGTAGCTTGATACAAGCTTCTCGTTTCCCGGGTAACTGTTCTCCTCCTGAAATAGTCTGTTCACCGGAACTAAAGGAAGAATACAGTAGTTTAAGGTTGATTGTTTAGAAAGTTGGAAGTAGAGTTTGCGCTGTCAAATTTTTCCACGTGGAATTTCCGAGTTTGATTGGCTGGAACAACGCAGTTCCAGCGAACAGAAGTGTAAATACGCGAAAGTAAGTTGAAAGATTGCGTATCGTTAAATACGTCAACTGCTAGTAGTTAAGAGTAATCTTATTTCTTTTTGCGTAATAATTTTTCAGTCTGCTATCTTATTCCTAGCGACGTCGTCTGCATACTGAGTCGCTCAAGACCGTACGCTTTATTTTTAGGTCGCTGCGTTTTAAAAATTCCTCAAAAATTCTTGAATACACTTCCAAGTTTCTGAAACATCGTCCGGTAGTTTTATCGCTATATACTACATGAATTTTTGTAAGCAAAGCAAAATTTCAACGAAAATATACGCAGAATGGAAGATTACTGAAAATTATTGGTCGAAGACGACCGAGTATGCAGACGTTAAATATGCAGGTTCGTTGAAAGATTTGAAACTGTTGGAAATACAACATACTTGGCGGTAAATACAAATTGAGATCCTCGTCAGAAATAATTTGGAAGACAACAAAATTCACGACTTGCTGATGTTCATCAAGGAAATCAGATTACCGGATGGAAATTTGTATGATATTAACATTTCGCTGGATAACTAATAACTTTATAGTTGATGTAACATTAAACAATTAAAGAAAAGATAATTCTACTCCAATTTCCGCACTAAATGCAAATTAAAATTCCTCGTGGAAGATAATGTAGTTGACAGCAAAATTCACGATTTGCTAACATTCGTCAAGAAAATCAAATTACTCGATAGAAATTAGTATGATGTTGACATTTCCCTGTATAATTAATAACATAGTAATAGTATGTAGTTGATGTGACATTAAGCTCCACTTGAAGAAAAGATGATCCTATTGGAATTTCAAATTGGTCAATTGTATGTTTTTTTTTTTATTTAGTAGATTATTTACAATTCTCATACAGAATTTTAAGTAAATTATTTTGGCGGGGTACTGTAACTTGGATTATAAAAATTTATAGTGTGTTTCATTCTAGTTGAATCTAATGCTTCGATCTAAGGGGTATTGCCTTTTTAGTCTGCGGATCTGATTCGTCGTGTCAAGTAATTGGGTAACTAATGGCTTTTGATGGATGTTAACTCTTATATTATATCTGTTTCTGAACTTGGAAATTTCTTCTTCGACCGTGGGTATCTTAAGGTCGCGATGTATCGTTTCGTTGGTAACATACCAAGGTGCATCTATTAGGGATCTTATATCTCATAGGTCGAAACAGGTTTTAATATGGCTCTATATAGCATTATTTTACTCTGCATAATTGTATGGTTGCCGAAATAAACGTAAGAAAAATCTGGTTCGAGTTTGGAACGCTAATATTCGATCGATAAATATATTACGTTTTCTTTGAAAATAATCACGACGATTCTTGCAGAAACGCGAGGATTTTAACAAACGATAAATAAATTTGCTGGATACGTTTGTCATATCTCTTAGAAATATTTGTATGATGCGTGAATCGAAGCGAAAAACGTTTCCTCTCTATCGTCTCGTTTATGTGTATAGAGTTCGACTTTCGTGACACAGCGCAGTCTCGAAATTAAAGTGTACTGTTGTCAAACGACACAAGCCTTGGTTTCTCATGCAAATTCGTTTCTTTTTGTCGCGAAATCGGTTTTCTAGAAAAAGTCATTGACCGTGGAATATATCTTTCCCCGAAGCTCCGGTTCGTTTCTTTTGATCCGGGAGACGAAATTCTACGGTTCGGTGCTCGCGATTCGCCAACTTTCGCAATTTACGAAACATTCCGTGTTCTTGGGAACAGCGGAATAGCGAGCGTGGTACAGTCGGTTTCCTTTACGATTTCTTTCTACTTTCTTCTCTGTATTACCTGTTTAATGGTCGGATTATATCCTGCGGTTGAAAGAATCCTTCATGCAAAAATCTAAAGACTTTCAACAATTCCGTTTTAATGGCTCGAATATCCTCTCCCTCCCACGGTTTAAGTATAATGACGCTGCATCTTTTCGTCAGCTTTTTATATTTATGGTAATTGTTTCGTATTTAGGAATGCATAATTCAATGAACAGATTTAATTTCGCTTTGAACCGGTTAAAACGATAGCATCGCTTCAGGATAATTTCCGTATACCAAGAACGCATAGACGCTATAGTGACGTACCGAAACTGTTAGAAAGCGCACATGTTCGCTATCGAATTTCTATTTTTAATTTGAACCTTTATATTACTAAGCTTTTATCGAATATTTTCGATAAATATTAATTTCGCTTCGTTCGTATATTCAATCGAGTTTTCGCAAACAAACACTGTCTGAAACAAAACACCGACCAATTTTATACACGCTACCTCGTTCACAAAAATGCGTATACTTGATTATTTTTGACAGAATGTTATTTAGTTACAAAGTTACAAATTGGAAGATTTTATTCTTCATCAGAGCCGTAGAACACAGTGACGCGATAAAATTTATTTGTACAAGTTAATATGCAATAAAGAGATGGACATTTGTAAATGTGAAACATCATGGAACAATTTTATTATTATTATTTAGGGGTTTCATTTGATGGCTCAACTCGTTTGGTTGTCCAGCTACGAGTTCCTCATAAAGCAACTATCATAATTTATTCTGGCAATAATGTCTAAAACCAATTACTATTATATACGATACGATGAGATTTTAAATAAGCAATTTATAAACCGTGCGAGGGACAAAACTTAAAAACTTACAAAAAAACGAGGCACCGCGTTCCAACAGATTTACATTTTTATGATAATTTAAACAGGATTGTTGAAGATATACAGAAGGTTTCAAAGTAGAATACCTAAGCTTCGAGACGTGGATTATACCGAAACCGAATTTGCTGAATAATACCAACCCGTAAAGTGTAAGCAATATTTTCAACTTATTTCACTCTTGTTATTTAAATAATACTAATTACATTACACACAATTTAATAAGCTACACAAAGGCATTATAAAAGAAAAAGCAGAAATAAAATATATTCGCTACGAAGAAAGCTGGATTTTTGTGAAGTTCAAAACGCATCAACTAAATTTCCTCGCTTTCGGATCATTGCAAGTTATTCTGCATAGAAGGCTGCAATTGTCACATCGTCCACGAAAACAGGAGCCCCAACATCGATACATAAAATATTAAATCGTCGCATAGGTAATGCAGTCATTGGTTTTCCTATTGCAAGATGAAAATCGATCACTGACGAATTCGTCTCTTTTCGTATTTTTTCTATCCTCCTCTAACACGTTGACTGCCACGACACCCGTACTCGGGTGACAGCAAAGTTTCCGCTAGGGCCGCGTCACCCGTATTCGGGTGGCGCTTATTTGACTACTTGCGGAGGATCGTCGTAGGTATTTTAAAAGATATTTGTGGCGGCATTCCACCACGGAACTTTCCAACGGTTTCGCGACACAAAGCGACACAAAGGTCGACAAGCCTAATATCCCTACGGTTCTTTCGCCGAATATTTGGAAGAATGCATACGTGGCAATTGTTGTCGACATCTAATAAACGAACCAAAGATTCATTCTGCCCCGAGCTGCGAGGTGCGAAAGGTTTAGCGTCATAGCGAAGCAAACACAATTAGAGATACGTGATTATTGACTCTTGATAGTTAATCGTTGATCGTAAATTGTTGACTGTTGCTTGTTAATAGTTTGATAAACTTTTTGTTGAAAATCAAGAGTATCTCTTGCGCGCACCTTCACCAACGACCACCTCATATTTTAGAGGAAATAATAAAATTATTGAATCGTTATAGAAGTAATACGAAAATGGTTTGTTAAAAGAATTATTTACTCGCGTTACTAAAATATCGATGGGAGTATCTAGCAGAGAACGCTTGGTACTGCGACACGCGTGGCCTGACGCAGATTTCAGTGCAGACACGCGTGGCAATCAACGCGCTAACAAGCTTTCTATCTCGATCTGTTCAAATTCTAATAGTAAAAACTCCCATTGTTTTAAACTGAACTCTCAACTCTTAAAAAGAGACACGTTATTTATGGCATGACCCGTACTTATGAAAGGAAGCGTAGGTCTGTTTTCGATGAAACTTATCCCTAACAATGCCCCTGAAACTCGACGCACATGTTGAAACCTTATTACAAGTGTCGCGCGTAGGTGCAACACTAGCGCTACGACGTATTTTTTGCTGCTCTTGTCAGCGATTCAAGCGCGAGTCTCTTTAATTGGACGTCGCTGGTAATTTATACGATCACGGCGTACGCTAGAGACGGTGTGTGACGTTTCGTTCCTGTCGGCTTTTATACGCGCCATGTAATCCGAGGCTCCTTTACGAGCAGGAACCACGTTTGCAGCCGAAGATATATTTCATCGAGGCGTTCTCACGTGTTCCTCCCTGGTTTCGCCTGCTTCTGCCGGGGCTGCAGTTTCACTGTTCGAGGTGGAGCGCTACGAAATGGGCTTGCAGCGCGCCTCAGCGCCGAGAAATTTATTTCGTTACCTATTTGCTTTGTACGGCGCGCAACCCGGCACAAACTATCGTTAGCATCAAGCTGAGTAACAGGGTCGCTTGATCGTAGCGCATGTCGAGCAGCAACGTTGGCGATGATAACATTCCGCGAAAATAAACGCGCTGGCTGACGATAAAATCGTGTTAGCCTTCGGAAATTTGAGATATTACAAAGCATCGATGGCGTTGTGCGTGCTGCGGATATTTACGCGGATTCAAATTTTTACCATCATCTCCGAAGAAATGCAACTTGAGCAGATATTTTATTTCATCTGCTGGGTATCATAACGCGAGTCACACTCTGTGTATTTTATACGTTTTTCCATATTACGTGCACTCTATGTATTTTTGGAGTTTCAAACGTTCCGTAATTGCATGAAAATGAACAATGTATTAACGAGTTTCTACATATTATACGATTTAATATTTCGACACAGTAGTCAACAAATTTCAGCAATTTTCATTTCCTCTCCTCTGTTTCGATTCATTCGCTGAAGTAAATTAATGTCATTATTTCATACGTAGTATATTAACGACAGATAAATTATCTCTTGCTATTTTGGTGTATAACATATTTTATCAGTTCTAATTTCTCTTCTTCCAAATGACCTGTTGCCTTCCTATTTTTCTGTATCTTATACGTGTTTAACTTTGATACATACACTACGGTAAAAAATGTGAAACGAAAAGAATATGCATCATACTCATCATTTAGCAATAATATATTCTTTCCCTTCAGAATATTTCGTTCCATGTTGAAGTCAAATATTAGAATTCCAACAGGGCCGTAAGAAATTAGTAAAAACATTACAATATTCGATTACAAGTTACTTGAGCTAAATGTTATAGTTCTGGCCTTTTCTTCTATGTCAATGTAATCATGTTTACGATCATGTTGTATCGAGATTAAGTTCGAATGATATACTGGCACACCACTGTATTAGTCATGACACTTGCACACTAATTAGTTGCATACGAATACATTAAATTTCCTAGTACTTTCGTGCAACTGCTAAAATTCGATGCTACGAATTTTTACGAAGTCCGAGTGAAATACTGGCACACCACTGTATTAGTGATGGCACTTGCACACTAATTAGTTGCATACGAATACATTAAATTTCCTAGTACTTTCGTACAACTGCTAAAATTCGATGCTACGAATTTTTACGAAGTCCGAACGAAATCCTGGCACACCACTGCATTTGTCATGACACTTGCATACTAATTAGTTGCATACGAATACATTAAATTTCCTAGTACTTTCGTACAACTGCTAAAATTCGATGCTACGAATTTTTACGAAGTCCGAATGAAATACTGACACACCACTATATTAGTGATGGCACTTGCATACTAATTAGTTGCATACGAATACATTAAATTTCATAGTACTTTCGTACAACTGCCAAAATTCGATACCACAAATTTTTACGAAGTCCGAGTGAAATACTGGCACACCACTGTATTAGTCATGGCACTTGCATACTAATTAGTTGCATACGATTATATTAAATTTCCTAGTACTTTCGTATAACTGCTAAAATTCGATGCTACGAATTTTGACGAAGTCCGAGTGAGATACTGGCACACTAATTAGTTGCATACGAATACATTAAATTTCCTAGTACTTTCGAACAACTGCTAAAATTCAATGCTACGAATTTTGACGAAGTCCGAGTGAAATACTGGCACACTAATTAGTTGCATACGAATACATTAAATTTCCTAGTACTTTCGTACAACTGCCAAAATTCGATACCACAAATTTTTACGAAGTCCGAGTGAAATACTGGCACACCATTGTATTAGTCATGGCACTTGCATACTAATTAGTTGCATACGATTATATTAAATTTCCTAGTACTTTCGTATAACTGCTAAAATTCGATACTACGAATACGAAATGTAAAATCTGATAAGAAAGAAACCTCACTGGGAAAGAAGAATATGTGTCAATATCTTCTGCAGCTACTAGAACTGTTCACTCGTTCGATCGAAGTTTCCTTTATGAGATCTTCCCCTCTAGCCACGTCCACATCAAAAATACGGTGTATAAATTAAAACAAAGAGAAGATCTACTACGCAACAGCGTATACACGCGCATTTATCATTTCACAAATCTACTATGATTCTTTCAGACGAGACGGGATATTGTAAAACGTGGCGATGGAAAACCGATCCATGTCACTCTGCTGTTATTCGAGAAAGCTTGCCACGTTATACCCGATCGACAAGTAGCAAAGATCAACTTACGAGAAGCGTGTAGAAAGTAGCGTTGCAAAGTGTTCTCCGCTTCTAATGCCTTGTTACCTGAAACTTTTCGCGGATCATGTGACGACAATGAAGTATTGCAAATGCACCTGGTGTTCGTGTAGCGCGACTTGTTCGCGCGTCCGTTAGGCGACTCAGAGGCGGAAAAACAGAGCGGAAGAAAAGCAAGGCGAGGAGGCGGAAGAGGGTGGATAGGGGGAGGGAAGGGCGTAGGCATAGCGCGCGTATTGCGAACACCGGTGGTTAACCTTCCGGTGATCGTCTGAACGCTCTTCCGGGAATTGTCTCGCGTTCGCCATTCGGTCACGGTCTATTTCCGGGGCTGGGCGATCGCTTAACGACGCATTGTACGTATGTATTTATGGTGGAAGCGATAGAGAGACGGTAATAAATACTGTTATACCGGCATTAACGTTAGCAACGGTGCAGCTCTCTCTCTCATGCTCAGAGAGCTTGCTCTGTCGCGTGTGGGTAGCGCACAGAAGAAGGTCCCCCGACAGAATAATGAGAGGAAGACGGGTAGGAGGAACGAGAAGGAGACGAAAGGGGAGGCCAGAAGAAGACGTACCGACAGGAATTGTGGCCGTGTCTTCGGACTCTCGCGCTGATGCTTTCTGGGACACGAGAACGTGCTCCCGTTACGCCAAACGCCCGAGCAATTAGCGAGGGAAACAAACGTTGTCCTGTTACGTACTAACCAACCGCGTACAAAGGTAATAGAGTCGCGCCAGGCAGAATGCATCTATGCTAGGGGAACGGTGGTATGTGTGCCGGAAAAAAAGGCACACCGCGACGAGCAGACCGAGAAAAATGTCCTGGTTCCCCTTTGCGTTCTCTGCTTCCTCTGCAGGACCTCGAAATTACAGTCTCTGCAATCGGTTACTGCGAATGGCTATTGATTTTTAAAATTAAGCGACAGACGAGCGTTTGATCGAGATCTTATTCGTTATTTTTATTCTATCTTTCGCCATGTTCTAGAGATTAAAGTATTTACAGAGATAAGCGTGACGTACCGTTATATTTGTTATGGCATAAGCCGCGCCTAAATGTTTTCATTAAATGCTAAATCACTGGATGACAGAAGTTTGAATACAAATAACGAATAAAATATCATACCTAAACGCTTGAATCGCTAGAACACGACAGAAAATGGAATAAAAATAACGAATAAAATATCGATCAAACGCTCGTCTGTCGTTTAATTTCGAGAATCGAGAAACGTTTCAGGAACTGAAATTTGAACAGCATCGCTTGCGATTACGCTGTTTGCATGTTTGGCGATTAAATCCTGACGGTGTTCTATTCTCTTTTCGATGCTATTATGCGATAAAGAGGAAACATGGGCTATCTCGCGAGTAGAAACTCTAAGTTAAGTGGAGAAAATGAGCTGTTAATTTATAAAACCGTTATTAACCCAATATGGGTGCATGAAGTTGAACTTTGGGGAACAATAGCAAACATCCATATAAAAAGGATCGAGAAACTTCAAGCAGTAGTCCTCCTTATAGTGGTCAACCTTCGTTACGTTAGAAACGAAGAAGATGCAAATGATCATAAAACCGGATCCGTTGAAGATCACGCGTCTCGCTGATAAATTTAAACAGCGAACGAAGAAAGCCAGCCAAATAATTCATTTCCGAATAATTCGCTACTATTAATCATTAAACAGTTTCACTCATCCAACAATTTATTTTCTAAACGAGAATGTTTGAAGCTATAGACCAATGGGAAAATACCTGCATGCTATTATCTGCGACACAGCTGAACCAATTTACCGAATGTTTTTTGTAATCAAATTGTAAATTTTAAATAGGACTATAAAAAGGGAAATTATACGATAACAGTTGCTAAAAGTACATTATAGAGAATGAAATATTTATACAAATATACGGCATTTATTTTAGTTATGGTTATTTAAAAGAATTAGTATGTAACATGTTTGGCAAGAGATTCATTATTTAAAAAAAAAATAGGTAATTTAACAAATTCTTGATCATTGATATTTAAGAAACTATATCACAGTTGGTGTAGTAAAATCATATATTTTATTAAGGCGCATATAAGAACTATTTTCAATATTTTAAGAAGCGAATTAATGATACTACTATACTATATATAAAATCATCATTTTTCATATTACAATGTTTATAATTGACTTTCAAAAAACTACATCGTAATTGGTCTACAACAGTCACGTGTTTTATTACAAGAAAATAAACCAAAGTGCATTTATAAACAATTTCCAATATTTTAAGATGTAATTAATGGCGTATAATGACGCAAGTGACACCAGGTGCAAGATCCAGATTCGGTGAAGAGTATTATATATAAAATCATCATTTTTCATATTACAATTTTTATAATTGACTTTCAAAAAACTACATCGTAATTGGTCTACAAAAGTCACGTATTTTATTGCAAGAAAATAAACCAAAGTGCATTTATAAACAATTTCCAATATTTTAAGATGTAATTAATGGCGTATAATGACGTAAGTGACACCAGGTGCAAGATCCAGATTCGGTGAAGAGTATTATATATAAAATCATCATTTTTCATATTACAATTTTTATAATTGACTTTCAAAAAACTACATCGTAATTGGTCTACAAAAGTCACGTATTTTATTGCAAGAAAATAAACCAAAGTGCATTTATAAACAATTTCCAATATTTTAAGATGTAGTTAATGGCGTATAATGACGTAAGTGACACCAGGTGCAAGATCCAGATTCGGTGAAGAGTACTATATATAAAATCATCATTTTTCATATTACAATTTTTATAATTGACTTTCAAAAAACTACATCGTAATTGGTCTACAAAAGTCACGTATTTTATTACAAGAAAATAAACCAAAGTGCATTTATAAACAATTTCCAATATTTTAAGATGTAGTTAATGGCGTATAATGACGCAAGTGACACCAGGTGCAACAGCCAGGTTCGGTACAGATTACTATATATGGAAAATAATAATAACAACAATAATCAGTTTCCATACTTGAATCAGGGCGTACTAAAAAATAATTTCCAACGTTTTTTAAGATGTAATTAATGATACACAATGACGTAAGTAAGAGCAGGTGCAAGTGCCAGGTACGGTGAAGATAACTATATATGGCTAAGATTCAGGGGAAATTCATGAGACTGTTACAACACGAAACGTCTCTTATAAAATTCTTCTCCAAAGTTTCGAATTGGAATATAAAATAAATAAATAAAAAAAAAAAATTAAGCAAGTACTCGAGCGATTGTAATTATTTTAATATCCAAGGTGAACGACCGCTATAAATCGAGTATATCGTGCATAGCCTGCTGTATTTCTATGGGTCTCGGATAAAAGAAATTAAGTCGGAAAGCAGTAATACAAAAGAGCCGGGTACGAAAAGGCTCGCGCCAATTGTCGGATACTACCTGTATCCAATGGCAGTGAAGCGTATCTCACGCGAAGCGCCAGTGAATCCAGAGTTATAGCAAACGGTGACGGTCAATCGCCCTGGGATTTATGCACCAGGAAGATGCCAGTGCGGATCTACCCATTTATGTCCATCCGGCCATGGTGGGAAGTTCGATTAAATTCACGGTTTGAATGCCTGCCGACATTTTAAATGTTAACACATGTTGTTCTATCAAAAAGCACAGATAAATTTATGAACTTGTAATTCTGACTTATATGCATGTTTCTTACCTCGTCATAGAGGTAGCAACGGTACCATGGGCTATTAGAGAAAACTCGTTTTTCTAATCGATGGTTAATATACGCAGTTATATTGCAATGTTAGTATATGTAAATCTAGGATCAATAAATATAATAGCAATGTAATAGATATGTATGTGCAACATAGTGTATTCACGCGAGAAATAATTTGAATTTCATTTCATTAAAAGTGACGCGATTATTCTGTACGTATAGCGCCTACGAAACGTGTTGGCACATATCCTTATTTTCCGATCAATATTTTTATCCCTTAATCATTTTTTTTTAATTACCTTCTACATTTTATTTTCGTATCCCAATTGATATGCAAATTGATATCATAATAAATACAACAGCGCGTCAATACTTGTTACAGCCATTGTATTAAGTTGTCCGGAAAGTGTCTTTCGCAAACTTATTTTTTACAACAGCGCACCTTCACACAAACGTGAAACCAAGTCTGTGAAATGTCGCGGTGTTTATCCCAACAGAATAAAATGGATCGTACGTAATTCGACGAAATAATATAAAACGAAAAACATTGTGCGTCTATTATTTCCTCGTAACACGAAAGAAACTTTTCGGATAATCTAATACATGTGTATACATATTACTTTCGAGCACATGATCGCGAGATGGTGAGTTATAACAAAAGGAGCGGAAAAAGAATATTCCGAGTGCAACGAAACTGAACTGTTCGTCGTTCGTTCCTGACTTTGTAAAATTATCGATCGTAAAATCATCTTTGGGAAATTTAAAATTCCAAAAATTTATAGGGTGTACATAATATGCAAGCGTACACAAGGTATAAGAAAACACGTGAAACCACTAAACACGTGCTCTATTCATCTTCGTTTATGAAGATGCATTGAAAATGTTGAACTACTGAAGCTCAGACTACAAGAGGCTTGTCAACAAATTCGAGAAACACTAGGATCCATGACAGGAAGTGTACATGTTTGCCTTGAAATGCAAAGTGGCCATTTTTAACATCTTCTGTAATTGCAATTAAGCAACACAAAGTCAACGCGGAAAATTCGTTATGTCTCATAAACGAAGACAGATGGATATACTTATGGAAATCTTTTTCATTGTTTTTAAATGTACACCTCTGTTCTGTTCTGTAACACCCTGTACAGGACGTTTAAAGTAGAGCACTTATCGTGGTATTTAGCAGATGAAACAAATTTCTGCCTCGACTATATTTGTTTAATTTACGTTTATAAAAATAGAAAATCGCATGTCGATGTCTATAATACCGCGACCCAAAGTGCCTGAGATTATTACAAGATTTCTACGTTATTTCAGACATGAAAAAAGTCGAATATACGTGACCGCCCTATTTACCATTATTATGTACCTATTTAAAAGAGCGTAATAGTCAGAGAGGAAGATATAAATTACACTGTAAGTTGCAAACAAGCGTACCAGTCTGTTTACCCTCTCGAGTATTCGCTGGAAGAAAATTACTGCAAATACATGGAGAACACGGAAAGCAACGACATGAAATGATAAACGGGGCCGAAAGAAGAGCACGGTATGCTCGCGTACCCTTCAAGTTTTCAGTTTCACGGTCGACTGATAATAAATAGAAGTGGCCAACAAATCCATTGCCCACGACCTCGTAGCTAACATATTGTTACAATCTGAGGAATCTCGTTCGTTCGTTATCGACTAACAATAGACGTTAGGTTGCCTCTGTCCTCTAGTCCCTGACAGTACCTAAACAGTCTCAAAGAATACCGGAAGCGCATGATTCTCGCAGGCGAAAAAAAGCTACACACGGGCGAGGCAAACCAGGAGAAAAAGAAGATCAAGAGGAAAAATCTGTATTACGAGGTATTGTTAAAAGGGGAGATTCGCGGTGCACGATACAACGTAGAAAACGACGGGATGGGTTTCCGCTGTTTGCAGCTCGAATCTTGGACCCGTAAGACGTACGAGTGTAGAGGTCTGTGTGTACGAGTCGAACGATACAATAAACTTTCTCCGCGAGAGGACTCTTGCGAATACGTGTCCTCCTTTCTGCCTCATCGGATGCAAAAGTAAGGTAAGGTAAGGTAATGGCATGGGAACCGCGGCCGAGCCAGACCCGTCTCGGATCCGCTTGACTGGCTGGAAACTTCAACCTGCTGAATCCTTGGTCGTTTATCGGCGGCCGCGGGTACCGCAGATCAAACGGAAAGTTTCACTCGGAATCGGTCGATCTGCGGACTCTGCGAGACGCTCGACGATCAATCGGACCAACTCCTTTCTAATACGGTATACAGCAGACGCGACGCATCGCAATTGCTCTTCAACGAACAGAGTAGTTTGCATAATTGGCTATCCACCATCCGTTCGTTGGACGGAAGATTATCTTGTAATTGCGACGCTAAACTAACCTGTTTTGATAGCTTCGATGAATTTGTATACCAGATTGTTTGATTTTATCGAGGAATTTGTTTGAACATTACATAGATAGATCGTGATCTTCCTTTTTTTTTTATATATATATATTGTAATCTGCGTGTGTACAGCGTGCAGTCTATCATAGGATGATAGTCAGCACAGAGTGTGACGATTTAAATCGACAGGAATGCGAGTACTGTGTAACTTCGAATAACTTATTTGTACGTTCAAGGCGTTTCATAAATGGTGGCATAATCGGCAATAAGGTGATTCATACGAAGTTTTATTCCCGAGAAAATTGACCTGAATGGATCTCGCTATGGTCTAATATCTATATACACTTGTGTTTATTGTATAGATCGAGAAGATAAAATAAAAGTGGATATTCATGGACGATAAATTTTATTAGGTGCTTTAGAAATGGTTGAAAACGTTCTCTGTTCTGTTGAATATCCACGATTATTATTGCTCCTTCTATTAAATTCCTACGGAATTCAATTTCTTTTGTTAGCAAGCAATCAAACTTTATTGTCCTATTTCGTGCTGTGTTTTTCATTAACAAGTATAAGGTGCGCAAGTTTAGGTATCTGTTTATAACGGGATATCGCTAACACTCATCAGGCAAATATTTAAAGACAATTAATTGTCTGGAAAAGAAAACTGCGTTTCCGATTTATTTTCTCACGCAGAATCACCTTTTTTCGGTTGCATCTTACGTTTGAAACGTTATTAACTAATTTACAATGTGATAACTGCGTCTTCTAGCTTTTTGAATATCTAAAGAAAATATTGTACATTTTCTTTAATAGATTTTTATGCATAATTATTTAGAAGTCAGATTATGATGCAAAAAGAATGATGTAGATATAACATACTAATAAAAGCATGTTCTATTGTTAATATCTTAACATTAACTCCTTGACAGACAAAGACTCTGCAAGATTAAGACGTTATTTCTTTCTTTTTATGTTGTGCTAAATGTAATGCTAAATATTGTGCTTACGTTGTGTACTAAATGGTATTTTTAATACACACGAGTCTTATTTCATTTATATGTCAAAAGGTAAATATCATAGATACCAGGAAATAATATTTACTAAAGACAAAATAATATATTTTGTGTACTGTTGTTGATAGACAAGCGAGAACCATTTGCCTTCTAATTGTCTACTCGTTGTTTTCCTCTTTATTTTTTCACATTTACTACGATGTTGAAAATCTTAAAATGCATATGAACTTTGAGAGAGAATAACGTGCTTATCCTAAGGCGTCCAATTAATTAACATTTGTGTTGTTTTATTAAGTAGGAAGGCAATAGTAAAAAATGGTACGTTATAATAAATGGCAACAACTTCCAGGTATTTTCAAACTATTTTGCTGGATTAGTTTCATTTCCAACTGACACGAAACAAAAGCTTTACGAGATGGTGCACGAAGCTCCATACGACCGGTTTAAGTCACGTTAAAAGTAAAATCATGTACTTCTGTGCGCCAGTTACATTTCAATTTAAAGAAATGTGTCTTGTATATCCATAATTTCTAACGTGGAGAATAATTTTAGCAATTCTGGTAGATAATGTGAAAATATTATAGAACATAAGGTGTACTGAAAATGTCTTCTGAAAGTATTACAAATTTTTTAATTTTATCTTATTATTATTTCAATCTAATATTTTTATTGTTCCTTGAATACGAAGTATTTTATTTGTTCACGAAAAAAAAAAATGAAAAATGTTTTCCATATTTTATAATAAATATAGAGCGTTTTAAATATCTATTGGATAACTAAATTTCAAATGCTAATTAAGTTTGAACAGCGGCGCTGTTTATATAATTCTGCGATAAATACATTTTGTTCGCTACAGTAATTGAAGATCATTTATAATTATTAATTATTACTAAATCATGCTGTTAATAATCTAATACTGTTTTGCTAGCACGAGGAGTACAATAACCAATACAGATTTATATGTACGTAGACGAGCATATAACCAGAAATATTTTGCTTTCATGATATGTGTAAAATATATATTATTTATTCTAAATTAACAATGAAATATTACAGCAAAAATGTAATGGATTTTCAAAGAATAGTGTCTGAAAAATGACTATGAAACTGACTATGAAACATTTTATCGTAAATTATAGGAAATTTCATTTTTATCTTGTAGGCGGAGACTCGACATAAAGTTCGTCTTAAACGACAATTTAAAGAGCAAAGAAACAATCCAAAGACTGTCGTAAAACAAACTGTGAACTTGCTTCTTATGTCGCTAATAACCTATATTAGTGGTTGATGCGACACAAGACGACAAATAAAGAATCAGAAAATTAATTTCAGTTCAATTGGCACAAGTATCTTTTTCTATTTGTATGCTCGCCTCGCTATATCTTGAAATCGATTTCCCTGAAACTTAAGCAAATTACCTGCTATTACGCTTCTAGTACTCAGAAACTAAATTCTCCCCTGTTCGCTTCAAAATTATGCATTGTAGATTATGATCTCTAGTAAAATTAAATAAAGACAGGATACAGTGGAACGTCTCGGAGTACTCTCAGACAGAAAACTTTTATAGAAAACGTACATCCGCAAAAAAGGTTAACAATTAAACGACAGACGTAGAAAACTTTGGTGGCTGATTGGCAAGAAATCGCAGCTAAAACTCTACAACGAACTATTCATATAAAAAACTATCATCAAACCGATATGGACGTACGCCTGTCAATTATGAGACGCAGCCTTCTACGTAAAACTCCCATATGAAATCAATAGAGCGATGGAAAAATAAAATTGATAGCCATTCTGAATGCAGATTGGTACACGTCGAACATACAATAACGAACATACAATAGCTTAATTTCAATCTGGTGACAAAATTCCTGTGCACATATTATGTATATATATATATATATATATGTATTTTGTATGCGTATTATATTATGTAATATGTATTTTATATACATATTATACTATACATATATTTGTAATTATATATATATATATATATTATCTTAAAACGGCAGTGAATTTATACTATTAGGTTGTCCGGAATGTGTCTTTCTTTTACAGACACGTCCTTTACAACGATGCTTCTTTATACAAACATGAAACCTAATTTGTCGAACGTTGTGATTTTTATTTTGATAGAACAACATGGATCACGTAATTCGATAAAATAATATAAAACGAAAAATGCTGTGCATCCATTATTTCGTTATAAAACGAAAGAAACTTTTCGGACGACCTAATATTTCGTACACGTATTATATTATGTAATATGTATTTTATATACATATTATGCTATACATATTTGTAATTATACATATATCATATATGTATTTATATTTTAAAACTATATATATATATATATATAGTATAAATTCACTGTCGTTTTAAAATATGAATACATATGTGATATATATAATTACAATATATATATGTCATATACGCATAACAGCAATTTACGTAACAACAGAAACACGATTAACTAGAGATATTGTGCTTAGTTCGAATATTCTATAAAGGTCACATAGGCAAATATAAAAATGAAGTAGATACCTGAAATTCGAATTTTAAAACGATAATAAATTTATATATACGCGTGTGTAATAATGTATGCAATAATGTATGTGACAGCAGGATGGTAAATAACTAGAAATATATACAGAACGAATGATATTATGGACATGATTGAGTATCATTGAGTATTAATTTTATATCTTGAATCGTCACAATTTGTACGATCGCGTATTTCATTAAATGATTTTTCATTAAATGACAAGAGGATGAAATTGCAAACAATTTTGGAGGAAATTGTAGAGAAAAAAAGAGCATTTTATGAAACTATATTGAAAATCGTTTGAATCTGTCGATTCTCTTCAAGCTATTCCGTCTTCTCGGAAGGAAGAAAATGATATTGAGAAATCGCCCTTTGTTGCTTTACAACCTGCATCGTAGTATCGGCAAATATTGTCTTTTGATGCTCGATTGTGCGGAGTTTAAATCACAGATAGTTTCCAACAGTTGCAAAACTTTTCTCTTCAAACTTCCTTTTTCAAGATCTGGACAATTGCCAATAATTTTTTGGCAAGATATTATTCGAATTTTTAAAAGAAATTTAGTTCACTTTGTTCGATGGAAAGGGGTCATTCGAAGGAGAAATTGCAGCATAAAATATAATATATCATAAACTGGAGAAACATTCGCAACATGAGATAACAACGATAGACACGAGTTTGTACTTTTAGCGAGATTTTTACATCTTTGGCAAAATAAATATATTACACCGAAACGAGATAAGAAACTAGTCTCAAGAATGATATTTAATGTCTTGTGTATGATAATGACTTTACGCCATATTTATAATCACATCGATACTATTAATGTTACAAATAAATAATGTTTATTAAAAAGTACATTCATATGACAATCCTCGAGTCGTACAATTTTGACTGCTAATATTTATTAACCAATTAAGTACAAGTACATTTTCATGAAATTTATAAATTTCCTGCAAAAAGAAATTGTACAATACTGTGCGTGTTTTCATAGATTTTGAGACACAGTTCAATGTTTAGCATTTGATTACTCTGCGACAGACTGTTATCATTCACAACGACTTACCGAGTATACTAAAGTTACTCGGTTTGCTCCTGGAGCATCCTGTCTATACGAATAAACGAGACAGAAAAGAATAGTGACGTATATATGCGAACGAAATCGCTAAATGTAAAAAAAAAAAAATGCAATTTAGTAACTTGGGAAGATTAAAAGAACAAAAACGGTTGAAACATACGTATGTGATACGTGTAACATATAAAAAGTATACATATATTTATAAGAAATACCATTATCCGATTATTCTGAACACAATCAGTTCGAACGATCAAGGTTCCATGATATTTTGGAAAAGATCGCCAGATAGATCAATTCACGCAACCGAAGGATTCACGAAAACACTTTCGTTCGTCCCCTTTCTGTAAACAGTAAAACGTTTCCTCAAATAACCTGCGATAACAATGAAGATACATCGTTTTCTTGGCGATGCGCGTTGGAAGCTGCATACGCGCGTGTGAACTTTTTCTCGGCTCGAAAACAGCGCTGGTAAACCGGTCATGAAATCCTTTAAGAGTGTACGGTAGGTACGTCGTGCTCCATGCCCGCACGCAGATTACGCTCGTAAAATTTTTCTTTGATATTTTTACGGTCGTAGAGATTTCCCATGTGTCACTGGGATTATTACAGCCCGCGACGACGAATAAATAAAGTTTCAAGCGTGCGAGGCCTGTTAAAAACCACGTCACTGAGTCAACGCGTTCAACTGTTTATGGAACAGTTGTATGTACTTTAGAAATTTAAACTACAATTTTCAAACTCCAATGTATCAAGAAAGACTGTTTAAAAAGACGAATTATTATTTTAAAAAGTATCGTGAACGATTATACGTACTTGTAATTCTACTTTAAAGCTAGCGAGATCTAACCTTCCGTAGCATAAACCGCATTAAATTTCATCTAATTAAATCAAAGTCTAACTCAAGCCACATGTTGCATTTTTTAAATGTTAGTTGCTACATGTTTTGTAATTTCTTTTTCTTATATTTGACATCTTTTCTTATATTGACATTTGCAAACTTCGGTTATTACAGCTAAATCAAACTACGTGTTAACTCAAAACTAACTGAAACCTCATGTTGAATTTTTTAAATATTATTTGCTATATGTTTTATATATAATTCTTTTGTTATTTCACTATTTTATTGACATTCGTTAAATTAAGCTTCTTTTTTTAACTATTTATTGTTTACCTTCTGTCATTCATAAATATTAAGCCAAACTTTGTCCACTAGAGCTAACTCAAGCCACATGTTGCATTTTTTAGATGTTAGTTGCTACATGTTTTGTAATTTCTTTTTCTTATTTGACCATATGATGGATATTCATTAAATTAAATGTCTTCCTTCATCGCTTGCAAACTTCGGTTATTACAGCTAAATCAAACTACGTGTTAACTCAAAACTAACTGAAACCTCATGTTGAATTTTTTAAATATTATTTGCTATATGTTTTATATATAATTCTTTTGTTATTTCACCATTTTATTGACATTCGTTAAATTAAGCTTCTTTTTTTAACTATTTACTCTTTATCTTCTGTCATTCATAAATATTAAGCCAAACTTTGTCCACTAGAGCTAACTCAAGCTACATGTTGCATTTTTTAAATGTTAGTTGCTATATGTTTTGTAATTTCTCTTTTCTTATTTGACCATATGATGGATATTCATCAAATTAAATTTTTTTCTTCATCGCTTGCAAACTTCGGTTATTACAGCTAAATCAAACTACGTGTTAACTCAAAACTAACTGAAACTTCAGGTTGAATTTTTTAAATATTATTTGCTATATGTTTTATATATAATTCTTTTGTTATTTTACCATTTTATTGACATTCGTTAAATTAACCTTCTTTTTTTAACTATTTACTGTTTACCTTCTGTCATTCATAAATATTAAGCCAAACTTTGTCCACTAGAGCTAACTCAAGCCACATGTTGCATTTTTTAAATGTTATTTGCTACATGTTTTGTAATTTCTTTTTTCTTATTTGACCATTTGATGGATATTCATTAAATTAAACTTCTTTTTTAACCGTTTGCTATTTACTTTCTATCAATGATAATGATTCTATCAAAGTTCGGCTATTCAAACAGCTAAATCAAACTACGTGTTGAATTTTTTAAACTGTTGTTTGCTATATGTTCCGTAATCTGTTTGCCCTTCGATCGTTTTATTCCTAAACATGAAATTAAGTTTCTTTTTAGCTATTTATTGTTTACCTTCTGTCATTGATAAGCATCAAGTCAAGCTTCGTTCGCTAAAGCTAAATCAAACCATAACCCAACCCACACGTTGAATCTTTTAACGTTATTCGCCTCATATTTTGTAATTTTGTTGTTGTTCGAACAATTTAATTAATTAATAAACATTAAACTGCACTTGCTTCTTAACAGTTTACTACTTAATTTCTTCTTTCGCTTAATTTGCGTTTATGCAATTAGTTGTGGCTTAGGTTTAGCTTTAGCCCTTCGATCGTTTTATTCGTAAACATGAAATTAAGCTTCTTTTTTAGCTATTTATTGTTTACTTTTTGTTATTGATAAACATCAAGCTTCGGTCACTAGAGTCAAATCAAAGCATAACCCAACCCACACGTTGAATCTTTTAACGTTATTCGCCTCATATTTTGTAATTTTGTTGTTCGAACAATTTAATTAATTAATAAACATTAAACTGAACTTGCTTCTTAACAGTTTACTACTTAATTTCTTCTTTCGCTTAATTTGCGTTTACGCGATCAGTTGTGGTTTAGGTTTAGCTTTAGCAATATACGATAAAAGTACTTGAAATCGTTTGCCACGCATTTTTAACTGATATTTTCTATCTTTTAAAATAGCCCTGTTCAGTATATATTGAAGTTGGAAGAAAATCGGAGATACCGACGAAATTGCAAAGTATTAGCGGCATTTCTTCAGGAACTGCTACTAGAAGTATCGTGGCTCCTCTGTATCCGTTTAAAATTTGAATTTCACGCATATCTGCCTTTTTTCTACCGAGCAGCGTACCAGACTTTTTGTTTCTTCGTATCAAACGAACGAGAACTCCGCTTTTACCAGGTTTTGTAAATTCCTCGCGATCGTGGAATTCGCTTCATTTCCGCAATTGTTTTTACTTCACTTTGTATTAATAATAAACGCACCGAGCTGATCTTTGTAAATTATCTTTTTCGCTAACTCTTTAACGTCCGAAGCATTAAATCGTTATCTGGAAACCGTGAAACTGATATTTACGTTATATTTTATTATTTCAAAGTCAACAACGCGGAAATTAAATATTAAAGTTGTTCGCCGCTTTAATACGCATTAGGTTGCTTTTTATTCGCACAATGTTTTTAATGAAAGGAACTGAATACTACAATCGGCTTCTATTCTTAATTAATTAAATAATTAATATCGTAGTGGCTTGAGAGAAAAATTCATTTTTCTGATAGCAGTCGTACAATGTAAAATGTACGTAAAATGTAATCGAATTTCACATTTCAAAGGGATACGATAGAAAAAAATAAATGTTAATTCCCAAGGAAATACACGAATTGGTTGGCCCTTGAAAATCTATTTCATCAGAATTGAAATAAAAGAGTCTTGTCGAAGGAAGCTACACGATACCTTTTTTTATTGATTTTGATTGAGCACGGAATATTTTAAATAAACCGATGCATTATCAAGGACGAAAGGATTGAAGAATATACACGACAATTTCTTTTTCTTTTAAATTGCCGAATACATGGCAATCAATTCTCATCGAGAATTATATGTTAGGCTAACACGGTACAGTGACATGGTAATTTTAAATTACTTACAGTTGGTTTTATGCGACTGAACGTTCTTTTTCAGCTGAATCTCTTGTGTAGTTCTAGAGCCAGCGTCTTTTTAGTCTGTGCAGTCCAACAGTTGGGTGATTACTGGATTCGGATGATTGCTTATGCGATGAACTTTGATATTTTTCTTCCACTTGTCCTTTTATCGTACATATCTCGAGATCCTGGTGCATCGTTTCGTGTGCCAAGGTGTGTCTATCATGGTTTTTAATATTTCCCATTGAAATAATTTTTTTTTTTTTAATTTATTAGGTACAATCTATTAAACAACGATATTTAGCACTGACTATAGTGATACTATAGCGATAGTATATACGTCTTGAAAGTGAATACCCCTATTGGTGCATCACATTGCCATCAGTTGGCTTCGCTCAATCTACAAAATAGTTGGAGGAAGTGGTGTCTTTTTTGGTTTTTCTTGTCCCTCGCGGGTGTCCAGAAGATTCGCTGCGAGACTATCGAGGTGTCTGTAGTCGTCATTGGTACCTTTCGCTAAGTTGAGCAATTTATTTCCTTACTATGGAAATGTCGGTTTCCTCGTTCGTTTGGCGACTTGGAATGTACCAATCTTCATTCACTATGACTCTTAGCTTTCTATTTTGCCGTCTTCCTATAAATTTTAAGCCAGGAGCAGTGCCAAACATTTGGCGTATGTCTAAATTGACTTCAGTATTATCTCGTGTATTAATAATTTATTTATGTTTGACAATGGAGATTTTCTTCCGAGGAGGATTTCCAATGTTGGATTAGCAGAGATCTGAAAATCAGTTCTCAGTCGCTGAGGAATCTATACTGTTGAGTGAAAGAACCAGATTAGACAATCACCCTAACGACCTAGTCAAGGAACTCTAGGCAGTCAACCTATCTAGAAAACTGCACAGAAATCGTCCTAATGACCTTCTCCCGCAACGATAAAACAACACATTCGCACAGAAATCTGCTACACTTAAAGGCATATGGACAGATCTAATGAGAAAGCATCTGCGTCTTGTATCTACGATTGCCAGCTAAAAAGATTTACCAAATGTCCTCGCAGGATAAATTGTAAAATTCATTGAAGTCAAACAAAAAAGAAAAAAAGAGAGAAGAAAACAAAAATGATGATTCCATTGACATACCATAATAAAGCGAGAGTTCTGCACATACTTTCCGGAAATACGTTCAGACTAGACCTAAACGAACTCGTGTATCAAGATTAGCAACGCGTAACATGCTTCATCTAGGAACAGATTATCTGGATATTCATGAGAAAAATATGTTGCTCTCAGTTAGGAGAATACTTGTTCAATACATTACACGTGTCTGCTACGTTTATTTTCTGTCAGCAACAAATTCAAATCGTTAAATGTGGAGACTCGGTCCTGATTAGAGCTAAGCGATAAACAGCGATAAGCGTACAACGACGTTCCTATCAACGGTAACAAGTTATTTCAACACGCGACGCGACGATGCCGTATTTTCGCAGTTCACGCGTATTTATATAATTTTCCGCCATTAATAATCAAGTTTATTGCGGAATATCCTAAAAGGTTAGCGCTAAATCAATATACTGTCAGGAGTCTATCAGTGTATTCTCAGGAGATGAAACAAATGAAAAAAGTTTATATGATTTATATATTGGTATTCAGAAATAATATTATTAATTTTATATTATCACTATACTATACTATTCGTTAGAATGAATATAAATAAATAGAAATAATATTTATCGAGTTATCTGTAGGAAATTAAAGATACGCAAGAGGTAAGAGAAAAGCAGATGTTCTGTGAAATAGACGAATGTCGATGACAATGATTATGTAATATACCAATGTTGAATACATGATTATACATAATGTAATATATATTTCTATCATCTTTCATGCATATGGTTCGAATTTCAAATTTTAATATCTGTTATTCAAAAATACATCCTTTTGAAATAACACAAGCTTCCATTGATTAAGGCAATAGTCAATGAACCAATGAATTTTTAAATATTCTTATCTCATTATAAATTGTTTTAAACATTTGAAACATTTGAAATTAAGAAGCAGTTCTATGAAATTATGCAGAAGAAATTTTCATTTTTTACAATTCTTTAGTGAAATGTTTGCGAATTAACCTGTTTGCATTCGTTTAATTGTTGTGTTATGTCAGTTTAATATTATCCTATCTATACAATCCATATAATTATTCATAGGCATGTAAGATATTTAGAAAGGAATGCAATGTTTTCTAAATATTTAATATATCCAATTATTGTAATATTTAGTATGTCGTAATATTGAATTATTTCCTGTTTGCTCTTTTATTAATCGTCCAATCAAATGCAAAGTTGACAAAAATATCAACCAAAAATGTAATAAATAAAAACACAAATTTTTAAATAAATAAAAATACAGAATTGTATAACAAATTAATGTTAATAATGCTAAATGGTTTTTTACGTATTGTTAAACTTATTCGGGTAAAAATATCTGTCTAATCGAAGACTCTAGTAATTAAAATACAAGACGTTTTTCCTTTAAATATTATGAATGATGAGCCGTACAATACAGTTCTCTAACTACTGTAAAATATCCCATAAACTGTTGTATGACTTGTTTATAATATTTTTCGTATCTTACGTGTATAATATTTCTTACTAATATTGAAATATTCTTTATGAAAGATAATTATAATGTTGCATTAACGATATCGCGATAAAATGCATTATCGTTAGAAAATGCCGTGATATTCACGATTGATATTCCCATTGTTATTACCAGATCTTGCACGCGATATTTCACGTGTGCCATACGCGTATCGGAGGAAAAACAATTTAATAAATACATTTATGAACATTCGAAAGCCACCGCAGGCCGCAAGTTTCTGAATAGATACGAAGTTTTAGATTACACAGAAGTGCCTTATAAAAGTTGCGCAGCTTTTTTCCTCGACCATAAGGCGAAGAAAGAAGAATCTGCTCGACTTCTGTGTGCGAGCGCGATAAGATATTTTAATACCCGCGGGAATTTTCCACGTGTCACGTAGAATATATTTTCCGGCGAGAAGCACCGACTTCTCATCTTCATGGATTATATGCAGCCAAGCTTTCACGAAAGCACGGAAGCTTCCAAAGATTTGCGATTGGCTCTCGCGAATCAGAACCGCGTATAATAGCTCTAGAAAGTTTAATCTCTGAAATGAAAATAGATACTTAAAAAATGCATCAGCAATACCGCATAAATAGAATGCAACGAATCTTCTGCCAGATGTAGCTTCTTCGTGTTATTTTGAAGTATTTTCATCCGATATTGTTGCGTCGCAATATGCAAATACAAGATAAAAGAACCTATGAAGCTTAGCCATTAACAGACCGTGGATTTTCATGCGTTAATGCCAAGTTTAAAGATAGAAAAAACGCACGGAGTTCGTATGGTATATAAAAATATATAAAATATCCAAAGTAGAGTATCTCTTACAATTTTTAATGAGAAAAACGAATCTCTGGATTTTTAATTACGTTCATAAAAATTTGCAGAAAAGTCCGCAGCCTAGTCGTTTAATATCACGTAAAATCTGCACGTTGGTGCGCAAAACACCGCGAAAATGATATCAAAGAATACAGTCGTTATTTCGACTATGTTCTTCCCATAGATAGTGTCTCAACGTACGTTAAAACATTTGCAGAATCTTGCTCAGATTTTTGCGAACCTGGTAATTATTCTGAACAGATAGAATTTTTAAAAATTTCTATGTCGTATTTATTCCGAATTTCGATTTGCATATATCAGACGATATTGCACGTGGAACAGCTCTGTAGTATCTCTCGGAAGTTCTCGATTCTTGTAGAAAACCTGAGAGAACAGACGATGTCGCAATTTACAAATCGATGGTTGTTAGACGCCCCTGAATAGTTTTGTATGCTCGTAAGTGTCCGCCTACTCTGATAGTTGGAGTAATAATGCTGTAATGATATACCGTATGGCAAGGGAGAGATCCAAAGCTGAATACATTTTTCTGTCTATTAACTGGCCGAGCGCTGTATCGCGGGGTCATTAAATGTCAATTGCTATTGTGAATGAGAAGATGCAAAATGCTGGTAATTCACAACTTCCACATAGATTTTGCATCCATATACATGATGACTTTAATCAGTTCATGTGAACAATTATAACGTGAAATTGGTAAATGAAATAGCTGCAAAATAGCAGGATTAGACGTTCGTATCATAAACTGAATCACTTTAATAATTATATCATTTTTACTGAACCTGCTTTTTAACAAATATCAAATTTATAATTAACAATTTGGTATTAGTAATAAAGGAGAATTTTATTGACAAGATGCTTGAGTATCTTGTTGTAAAATCTTTTCAAACTATTCTAATCATGTAGAACTATATCATCATCCTTCTTTGCTATTTCTTTCATTTGTTATCGTAAGATTCGGAAGTTTAACGGCTTCATTTTTGTCAATAAGTTAATCAATGTGTAGATGTATGTAGCATTTATTTTGTCCACGCATACACTCAATTTCATCCCATTTTCAACTTCGCGTGCCATTCAACTTCGATTTCGTATTTTTGCTTCGCCTTTCAGAACGTTCGTTGAAAAGTTACGAATTTCGAAAAAAGATACGATAAAATTCCTTGCAACTGAACGAACTCCTTTTTCCTATATCTTTCAAATATAGACAAACTTTCGATGTTTCAAGCTTCGGTTGAAAATTTATTTTTAACTAAAATTAAAAACTGTGCAAATATTGCGAAAATGACAATCGTATTTAAAGCTTCATAACTCGACGGTAAAGAAAATTTCTTGCACAGATCGAGAAGCAATTGATCGAGATAATCGGTCAACAAACAGGATTTCGTAATTCAATAACCAAGTGGCTGCTTCTTTTGGCTATTTCGTTCACTTATATAACTAACAAATTAATTTTCTATATTTAATCAACATACGTACTTCGTATACTGATATATATATCGTATATGTTATGCTTATGTAATTAATTAGACTTAATTGCCATCAGTTTCGATTAATTTTAATTACATGTACAATCATACTATGTATTTAATTTGTAAGATTATTTTCTGTGAAGAAAAATTTATTATTAGATATTGTTACAAAATACATAATTTTCTGGTTATTCGATGATTAAAGCGTAACCGGTGTGTTCGATGTTTCTTAGAAGAAAGTTGCTACAGATCCATAAAGTGGGCTTGCCCCTTATTAATTTTTTTATTGCAAATGAAAAGAATTTGAATGTAAATGTAAGAGACCACGAACGTCAGTAACAACAGGAAGTCGACTATACCACGAAACATTCCAGGGAACGTCCTCATTTCGTTGAAAGTAAACTTACTGTATCAAATATTACAAGACATTTAGACATTAATTTTACAAACTATATTTTAGAAACCAAATTTTAATGTAATGCTAATTTCAGAAAATTGTATGTCGTCTATCGTCGCAATAGTATTAAAAATAGCAAAATAATAATCTGTAAGACATTTGGACATTATTTTTACAAACTATATTTTAGAAATAAATTTTAATGCAATGCTAATTTCAGAAAATTGTATGTCGTCTATCGTCGCAATAGTATTAAAAATAGCAAAATAATAATCTGTAAGATATTTGGACATTATTTTTACAAACTATATTTTAGAAATCAAATTTTAATGCAATGCTAATTTCAGAAAATTGTATGCCAAAGAATATCGTCTATCGTCGCAGTAGTATTAAAAATAGCAAAATAATAATCTGTAAGACATTTGGACATTATTTTTACAAACTATATTTTAGAAATAAATTTTAATGCAATGCTAATTTCAGAAAATTGTATGTCGTCTATCGTCGCAATAGTATTAAAAATAGCAAAATAATAATCTGTAAGACATTTGGACATTATTTTTACAAACTATATTTTAGAAATCAAATTTTAATGCAATGCTAATTTCAGAAAATTGTATGCCAAAGAATATTGTCTATCGTCGCAGTAGTATTAAAAATAGCAAAATAATAATCTGTAAGACATTTAGTTATTATTTTTACAAACTATATTTTAGAAACCAAATTTTAATGCAATGCTAATTTCAGAAAATTGTATGTCGTCTATCGTCGCAATAGTATTAAAAATAGCAAAATAATAATCTGTAAGACATTTGGACATTAATTTCACAAACTATATTTTAGAAACCAAATTTTAATGCAATGCTAATTTCAGAAAATTGTATGTCGTCTATCGTCGCAATAGTATTAAAAATAGCAAAATAATAATTTGTAAGATAGTTTATGCGTAAGCTTTCCTCTTTCGTTTCTTTGATATTTGTTGAATCATTTCTCCTGAATGAATAAACGTAGAACAGATGAATATATATATATATTTTTTTGATAGTATATCATTTCGGACATGTATTGTACAATTTGTTTTAATCTTGTCCTCGCTGATTTCATGGACATTTTGCATAATTATCGCTCGAGTATCGATATTATCTAACTTTCTTGATCGAAAGAAAACTAAAATTTTAGAATGAAGTTAAAACGTTTTGTTGATAAACTGCAGCTGCTCGCGATTTAAGAAACAGAAGGTTCTAAGACGTTCAAAAACGAATGCATCATCATTATTATAAGAAATGTGAGATTACCGATGTACGTACAATATTACCAGCGTCCGGTGAAAATGTTTTGCTCAACTCAGCTACTTTATTGCAACATTGAACAACACCTGAAAATCAAGCACAACCGCGAAATCATGCGGTACAGCGTAGAAATTTCACTGGCCGCGTAAAAACGTTTATCGTAATAAACCTGCATAAACGATAAATTGCATTTTTTGTTTCTTTCGCAAACTAAATCAAACGAACCGCGCGAAATAGTTTGATTAAATACAAACTATAAGGAATACTAGAACTTAATCTTTCTGCGTGATGAAACGAAATTGCGTGAAAATAATGTGAAATAATCTTACGCCACCTTACGCTTGGAGAAAGTACGTAATTACGAACAGATAGTATTAGGTCGTCCGAAAAGTTCCTTTCCTTTTATGAGGAAACAATAGACGCACAATGTTTTTTGTTTTATATTATCTCGTCGAATTACGTACGGTCTATTTTGTTTTGTTGAGACGAACAACGCGACATTGTTATAAAAAACATGTTTGCGAAAGAAAGACACTTTTCGGACGACCCAATACTTTCAGCGATTCTGTGATGCCAGCTTTTTGCATTTTTCAGTCGGATAAGCATTATAAATAATTTTCGACGGCGAATTCTGATAAGATTTTCATTGTTAGATCGAGAAGACGCGAGAAAGTGAATTTTTTAATAGACCAAAGCACGAACGGCTACTCGTATCAGAAATGTAAAAATCTGAAAGTCTAATAAAGACATATCGAGCAAATGTTTTGATCGCAAACGAATGCAGTGTTGAACGCAATTGAGTGTCTGATGAATTTCGGAATTCAATTTCATTCTCGTTATTCGGTGAGTGATGAACTTCCAACGTAATTGTAGTAATCTGCTCTTACCTCTCGCGTGATTTACGCTTTATTTATACGAGTAGCAAAACGTTCGATTCTTTCGAAATTACAGACTGAACATTTTTCAAGACTTTTAGTAAGAATTATGCGATAATCGTAGAATTTAATATTACGTATGTTGAACTATAAATATCTCGAATGAAGAGTTTTATCTTCAACTGTTGACACTGTAACTTACAAGCAAATGGTACAAAGTTTTCAGTGAAACTCTAATTTGGTTCAAAGGACGATACAGCAAGTAGTGTTCGATTAAATTCTTTTTAAATATACCGAGTTTCTCTGGAAAATTTCGATTATTCCTTTGTACGTGTGGTAGAAAATGTGTTGAAAAAAACCGTGGGAAGAGCTTTTCAGTGCAACGATTGTCATCAGACTGATAACATATCGTCATTGGTGAAACAGGGAATAAAGAATTTTGTTAATATTAAAACAAAAACTGCAATATTCTTGAAGCTCGTTAAACTCGTTTGATGATCTACGTATTTAATGAAAATTCTTATATCTAATTCTATTAAATTCTTTCGAGTGTCCAGGTCAAAGCTGCGTTTTATACGTTTCGTGCTTCCTCGTTAATTTACCGCTTGTCTTCGCTCGCAGATACCCATCGATTTTTAAGACGAGACTCGATCGTTTAAAACTTCAAACAAGGAGATATTTTTTATCGTTGGAAACTTTATATGTTTGTAGCAAGAAACATTGGTGTAGATTCCATCGGCCATGGGAGAACATAAAGGGAGCGGAAGGCTTTTAGGTGGCAAATAATATTTCCCTTTGGCATTATTTCCCCTCATTTTGCAAGAATAATGTCTCCAAGACTCGACAATTTTTCATCACTTTTGTTGCGACAAAGCGTCTATGAATCCTTTCTTCCTTTCTTTCTTCCCTGCGTTTTCTCTTCAAAGGAGAAACCACGGCAACCAGAGGCAGAAAAGCCAGAAACGCCAGTAGAGAGCGTGCGGGGAAAAAGAAAGTCTAAATAAAAGAGAATAGATAGTCTAAGAAAAATGGTTACAGGAAGAGAAAGCCAAAATCGGACAATCATACGGAGAGAAAGGAGAAGATTTCCAGGCGAAAAAAGCCATTCGTTTTCATCAGATGGGAAAGAGAAAAAGTCCATTTTTTGAAACGTATTATCTCCATCGACGATACAATTTGCTCTACTACCGTAAGTACACTGCTGCTTACAAGTAGACATTTTGGTCTCATATAAAACGTATGAATCGATAAGAAATTAATGATCAAAGATAACGCTTTCTATTGTTCTTGTAGAGCCAAAAGATATGCGCTAGCTACAAAAAGTATTGGCACGCCATTGTATTTATTACAACGTTTACTTATTAATTCGTTAGATCCAAACGTATTAAACGTCATATGATTTATATTGATTAGAAACAATTTGATACGAAGACGAAAATTTCATACATATTGTGGAAAATATGTATATGAATGTAATCTGTATGTAATACATACTATGGAATGTATATTTGTATATAACGAATGTCATTTATATATAAATGGAATGTACAGGGCGTGATATAAAAATTCTTCATAGGAAGATAACGCATGTACCAGTATTTTTCGTACCTATTGTATATTACATCAAGTATACGCCGTTTATTTAAGATATTATCAACAACATACTAAAATTAAATACACGATTCGTGGAGGTGTTATCCGATTTGAAACACCATTGCTAGATACTTTCTCAATTTGGAACAACCATCTTTATTTTATCTGCAACCCAACAACCAGAGAACAAAACTGATCTATGAATCTTTCACATCCGCAAGTGCCAATTTTGTTATTGCATAACTAACTTTCAAGAATAAATCGTGCGGTGAATCATATTCTACAGCAGCAGAAGATACAATCGTGCTAGATTTTCCTTTCTGTAATTTTTTAATTAAATTGCACTCTGTCAAAAATAAGCGAAATACTTCCATTTACTTGTTCGAATAATTGCGAGCAGCACTGTACAAGGTGTTCGAAAATATACGGAGGATATTTACAAGGTGGATTGTAGATACGAAACCAACGAAAAAGATAAAAGATATCGACTGTGACTTATTTCTCAAATTGTATAAATTGTAAAATATGAAACCATACGTGTAAGGCAACGAGGAAAAGGAATCTCGCGGAGATATCACAAATTTGCGCTCGAATAAACTCACTTTGGTCCTTACCATTTTATAATCCACTAGAAATATGTTTTAAAGAGAAAGGAGGAATTAAAAGAAAGAAAGCATGGGTGTGACGTTTAATTTCGTATAGTGCTAGAGAAAAGCAGCTCAGTTTCTGCTATTTAATACTGTCTAAACGTTATGGAAATTTTGCTCTCTTTTTCATTTCCAGGTCTCAGTCGTATATTGCGCAGCTGCTACGATATCTCTGCTAATAGAGTTTTTTAATTATAATTCTTCCTTGCTCGATGTTGGCTAATATTTATGTTCGAATATATCAAATATCAGATCGCTATATAAGTCTACGAATTCGATTTGCGACAATTCGTGCGTTGTATAAAAATCTTTGGCTTTGTTACGTTTCATTGGATTTTTTACGACGTCAAAATTATTTAACTTTCTTCTATTTGTTTGGTCGAAAAAGATGAAAATCTATCGATCTTTCAATGCAAAAGTCCTCACTGGTTTTCTCATTATTAAAACTGTTAACCGTGTATGACGAGTATATTCGTCATGCGAACGAAGCAATCACCATTTGCTGTTTAAATAGAAACTTTTATGAAAACCGAAAGATTTGTAAATTTTAGATATTTTAGAATATTTCGAAAGAACGGAATAAAGAAAAACAAAATGGTGAAAGAATTGTCTTGAAAAAAGACCGCACACAGTGCGATCGACGAAATATTTACAAATTTTTGAGTATACTTTTTTTCTTTCTTTGTTTTTCATTTTCTGCCATCTCGCCAATGTATTTGTTGCATTCTTGGCGAAACCAAAATCCTTTCAGAGCAGCTGCACCGAGAACTGATTAAATTTCTGATTTATCATTTTATTTCATTTTCCTTTTTCTGGTTTTCCTTTTTTTCTTTAACAACGAGATTACGAATATATATAATATCAATAATTTCTGGCCATAAAATTAATGATTTTTCAAAGAAGCCAACCGTCGTTTTAATTTGACTGAATTTTATAGCAGTTGCGTATGTTGTGTTCAACGAGTATACTCGTCACCGTTTCATTTTTGCGACACAACGTAAGTACACGCTTTTGAAACAGGACTGCTAACGCATTAAGAGATTAAGGAAGATATTTTACTCCTGTCTTTCGTACGCTCTACGAGCACAGTTCATATCGATATTATATTTACTATAACATCACCCGATTCTACGAACAGAGGCAAGTTATGCAGCAACCTAATCTATCAATAAAAATAATTCTACCTTAAATAAAACGAAAGAAAGACTCACGAACAGACTCACCACTTGTTCCTGCCGAAGTACCAAAACCATGACTACCTTTATCACTCACCTAAAACAAAAGAAAAAAAAAAAACAAAAAATTTAATCGAGTCAGAGATTCTTGAGAAATTTCCTTTATAAAATATAATTTCATCGTCTTTTTCCCGCGTAATAATTAATCGCGTGTGTCGCAACGAAAATACCCTTCCGATGTAATTTCTCGCGAAATTGGAGAAATTCTGGGCTAAATGAAACCGTGGAAGGAACACAACCGGCATCTCGACCGTTTGACGAAGGAAAAAACCTAGTAGAATTTGCCAGCGGTGTAAATTCGCGTGCTTTCGGCTGTTTTAATCCAGAGCGGGGTAACATACGGTTACGAGGTTGTCGTGCGCTCGTTACCAGGTTTCGGCAATACGCGAGTCCCACGCGGAATTGAAAGCCGCGCGGCAACTTGCCGAAAGCATTCTCGCGAGACGTGCGGAAACCGGCAACTGCAATATAAAAGATACACGCACGCCACGTGAGCATGCAATGCCTCGAATTCCTTTTCCTTCTATCTTCGTGACGGCGTTGCATCTTCAGGATTACGTGGGTCGACGAGTTCGAGCATGATAAAACATGGAGGGCTACGTGTCTGCTACCGTGTAACTCCTGGCATGCGAGTCGTTCGCTAAAATGTTCCCGCTGTTAGGCGCCGTTTGCCACTCGCGAGAGTCGAGATATACGAAAAAAGAAAAGAGGAAAAAAGAGGAAAGCGTGAAATTTTATTTTTGTCCAACCGAGTCGTTGCGCTAAAAGTGCATTTTTACCCGATGTACACGGTGCGACAGGAAAGTAATCAGTAAAATACGGATGTTTGGGCAATCGTAGGATTATTTAAAGATGTGGAAATATACAGAACGTACGTGGCTAATTTGCTGCAACGAATTTGTCGAGGCGAAGTACTCGTCACAATTATTTTCAATTTTAAAACGATGAAATATAATTTTAACGAGATATTAATTTATTCTTATCGTTGGAAGATTAGTATGATTCGTATAACGCGGATAAAATAATGATTTCATCTCTATAGTAGCAGACAATGGAAATTTGGTAAACGTACATCATTGTTATACTAATTTATATTTGATCTAAATTCATGAAACGGTGTCAGCTTATTTTCGATGCTCGAATTGTAATTTTCAGCTATTGTCAGCGCTATTGTCTAAAATAATTAATTCATGAATTAATTTCTGCATTGTTATGCAACGAAATGATCTCAATATACGTGTTCTATTTTATTAAGTTTTTGAATTAAAGCTTGCGGCAGATATTGATCAAGTCAAAATCCATATTTTCCGAGATTTAAAAGATCGTCAACGTACTCATTCACAGTTTGTTCTATCGCTACGATTTCGTTGGAAAATATCGATCGCGACCTGGTACCATTGGTATCGCCGCCAGTCATTAAGAGTTTTGTAACATTTTGCTTAAAATTTAATTATTTCAACGAAATAATTTGGAGGGAAACAAAAGTCTCTGCTTAAGTAACGTGGAAACGTCAAATAGGATACAAAATACAATTATATGGAATGATAGGAAAGCACGGCTAATATCGATACAAGTAAATCAAATTTCCAAAGCTGATTACACTCTGCTTTCAATATAAAACATATTGTCAGGTACGAGCTGTCTGTACTTCAGTTTCGATTAGATATCAATTAAATACTATCAATTAAATTTGACGCCGTGTAAAATACAGCAGGAGTATTACAAATTACGGCAGGTTAACAATAATTAAATGAATTACATGATAATAGATAGCCCATTGGGAACTGAAATCCAATTTTCCAGTCTCGCTTTACTAGTGAATTCGACTAAATCTTTCGATTAAACTCGTGGTGCCAATCGGATGAAGCCTTTATGTTGAAAAACACATCGTAAAACGGTGATAGGATTGTAATTTCTCGATTTCAGAGTTGTCGCTCATAAATAAAGCGGACTTGAGCCGTTTCTGTGTATTGTCTTTCGTTCGAAGGAACAGGCAGATCGTATTAGATTCCTTTGTTACGTTTTAATCTGCCTTTCTCTTTATCTACTCGTGTATAATTGATTGAAACAAAAAATTTCATTTCCGTGTTACAGGAATCCATTTTAATCTGTGCGAATACGTTTGCCGCTGAAGAATTCCAAGTGAACAATTATACATGGTGCAATAATTTCGATTACCACGCAAATAATGATTTTAACGAAAAATGTTTCGAACAGAAGTTGGATGATTTCATAATTTGACGTGATTAATTTTCTTGTAGAAGGATGCATAGAAAACGTATGCAGGTGATGTTTATATTTTTAAATGGAACTACATATCCTTTTTACGTAATATCAATTATTTGATATATTCTACGTCAACGAGTACCAAAGCACGATATTTAGAAAATCAACAATTCGTGAGATATTTTTAATTAAGAAGCGAAATACTTCATACACTTTGAGATATCTGACGAATTATTGATTTTGTCGACGCTCGACCTTTACATACTTTGTTGGGCGGGATGTTTCCGAGAATCGACATGCTAAAGGAAACAGAAGCTTCTGTTGAGAAAATAAGTTCAAAGAAAGAAATCAACATATAATAATATCTATAACTATAGCGCAAAGTATAACCAATCTCGTTCGCCAACAGGCAATTTCTTGTCGGATATACCGAGAAAGAGGAACAGATTTTGCATCGACATGGTACGGCCCTGAGCAACACTCTAAGTAAGTACAACCGTTGTAAATTTTAATCGCTGACCAATTTTACGACCTCGCTGTATCGCCGCCACCTACCGTATGTTTTCTTTTCACGATACTCGCTTCGTATGCGAGAGATACGCGCATTATGAAAATCAGGGGAGTAACGGTCTAATTATACAAAAATGAGAATAAAGGGGAAGGACTGGATAATGATCGGCTGCATTGTTTCATTATCAAGCTATTGATAAGCAGAAACGGTAAAGCCGCTCGTCGGCTTCTATTTTTACCCGTGCGCGATTGCAACGCTGTACGTAAATTATGACTGCGGGCTGATTATCTGCGATTCAATGACAATGCGTTATCGGTCATTAATAGCCCGGTCCGCATTCACATCAGCTTGCCGGCTCAATGGCTAAGTTATTGTTCTCTCAGATGGCATTCGGTTTACGAAGCCTGACCCACCTGTAGCTGTCAGTACGAGCATCGACCAATGTCTATTAAAGCCGCGATATAGTTTCTCTGCCACAGACGCGAACGTTAAATCATGGACGGCAAATACCAGCCCCATGATCGAGATCCTGAGATCATCTTACTACGTACAGTCAAGGAGAGCACAATCAGGTAGTTAGGCATAATTGATGCACGTGTAGCTGTATGTACGATCATGGCCCGTGTCGTTTATGTCTCGCAACGTAAAGTATCGGATGCACGATACATTACTGTGCAGGAATTGACTGCCTTCCTCGCTCATGGTCTTCGTTTACGACGTCACTGTACCAGCATTACAAGATACTACACTCAACTATACAGGATCTATCAATTAGACGCTTCATACGCTCTCTAAACCAGCCAAATTCCGAAACATCGCTAGAACCATTTCGCGTATAAACAACTTAATCACCCGTTACACGTAACAGACGTATAAACTGATTTTATCTCTTCTCTTGCTACTGATTTACATAATCTTTATATTAAATGTGGCCCGTGCTAAAAGAGAACGCGAGACAGATATGCGTAATCGTCAGTGTGAAAGTGCAAGCAACGATTTACAAAGACGACGTCGCTCTGTGTGTGTGTGTGTGTGTGTGTGTGTCGCTGAGAAGCAACGCCGATCAACCGGTGCATAAATTAAAACGCATAGAAGAATGATAATTTATCAATATTATCCTGTTCACAATTTCCTTATGTATAGTGTGCAATTAACTGTGCTGTTTCCTTGTAATAAATAAATTTATGACAATAAGATTTCTGCCTCCAGGCATCGAATACCTGTTAATCATGTACCTGGATAATGATCGCTTTTCGAAAAATGGAGTTGGACAGGATCGGGGTGATCTAATTGATCAGTTTCCAAAAAGTGAAATTCAACAGGATCTTGTACATACAGGATCGTGTTGATCGTGTACCTGGACTATGTGAAATTACTCGCTTTATAAAAAGCGAAGTTGAACGGAATCAGGAGACCGACGCTTGTTGCGAGCTGCGAGAAAGAAAATGTATAACCGTGAGAAACAGTTCATGTTGCATGATAAAAGACGGCAAATATCAAACGCAGGATATAATTGAGAGAAGAAAAAATGATCTGGATGAAGTTGTGCATACAGCAATGACAGGTGATTGACAGGTGTATGTGGGCGGCTTTGAAGCTACACGGGAAGATTAAAAATGTCGCAGCTCTGACGATGTATAATACTTTTTTCTCGCTTGTCAATCACGTAGACGTTGCCAGGCTTAAGATTACAGGTTTAAAGGGAAATCTTTGAAACGCAGTTAATATCCTAACAAGAGCCATTATCTTTTTGCAGAACGTTAATAGCGAGTTCCTAAGACGTTTTAGACTGCGAATTTTTATGCATTTATAGAAAATTTAAAATTGCAAATATGCACAAATGTACGAAATATCCAAATTATAATATCTGTTGTAAAATTCAGTGGGCGAAACAAGATTTCTACTTTAAAGATTCCATTTAATTAATTAGCTTTATCAAAGTACCACTTTGCGTAAAAGCTTGCACTCTGTTAATTATATATTTGTAGATATATGATAATACCATGAAGATTATTATTTTAATAGACTGTACAACATCGAGTGGGCTTTTTCGCATTGAAAAAAAATGTTGAAATTATATACAATAAAAACAGTGCGTCTCACAACTATGACAAGTATCCAGAAGCTTTCAAGTTTCACGTGTAACGTGACAAGAGAAGATATTTGATGTCGTATGGGAAAAGGTATCTTCTTTTTGAAAGAGAAGAGAAGAAAAAAAAGACGATAGAATAAGCTAAGTTATTCTTATTCCATAACTAAAAAAACCATCATAACAGAATATTTTATTATACAGAAATTGAACTGAGAATACGATAAAAATCAAACAATGGATAGTTAATTCTAATTTTATAGTTATAGGACGTAGCGTATTCGTGCTGTATCGTAGCATTGCAGTTGAAGCTTAATGTGAAAGAAAAAGGCCATAAAAATTCAACGAAGTTCACGTTGCTCGCAATACGATGAAACGGTCTTAAACGAAGAGCGGAATGAAAACGCGAAGATTATTCGTCGCATGAGCTTTCGTTAGTTTTATATTTATATCAAAGTTCTTAGCAGTTGTCAGGACTAGCACATTCCGCGAAGTCCTGTGCTCGTAAGACGATGTGACAAGAATTAACACTGGTCGAGATTTTCAAGCGCTTTTATATTATAATTGCATTACAGAGTTCCTTGGTAGCCGCTGAAAAGAATTCGCAGCAAAACGCCACCGAATAGTTTCGAAGTTCTGTCTGGAAAAACCAAGCAGGAGGACCGAGGGGAAAAAAGAAACGAACGATAAAGACAAAACGGTATACCATCCAGCAGAGAGGTTGCGGTGTTAGGAAATTTACGAAGAATTACGAGACGTGGAATAAAAATGAAACGAATTAAAACGAAGCCGCTAGAGAACCACAACATCCGATAGTCGCGCATTGCATGCTGCAAAACGCACGATGAAATTTAGTGAGTCATTAGTGCGTGACAGTTTTGGCCGACTGTTAGCCAGAACAAACGGATTGCAGTGGCATTTAGTCGCGACATTTTCACGCTTCGTTGTGTTCACGTGTGTGTATTTTTGAAATAACTCTTCCGCGTATCGTCGCCTAATATGCTGATATAAATTACGTAAACCAGCGCGTATTAAACCGGTTTATTAACTCTTGGCCACTCGATGCTGCGTATAAGCGACATTGTAGTTTGAAATGTTATTAACACGTTCGCTGCCACGCTGCCGCGTTAATTAGAGTGGGCGTACCTGGTAAAAAGGTGGTTTTGAAAAAAATGATTTTTGGTATTTAACAACCAGCCATCGATTTCGCATACGTCGCTAACTGGCAGTAATGACTTGATTTAAGCGAAACTTGCAGACCCACGTTGCCAAATTTTGTTAGATGATTAGAATAAGATAAATTTCATGGAACGGAAAATTGAAATTTGCGAACGATTCAGGTAACATTGTCGGGCAAAAGCAGATATTTTGCAAAAATTAGATTTCAGTCTGTTAATTATATTTTCCCCTCTAACGTTTTCCCTTCCTCGCGGAGAAAAAGGTAGGGATATATAAAATTCGTGTGGCAATCGAACGTGTGAGATAATTAGAATATAAATGTAATTGTATTTATAAAAATCTGCAGTGTATTTGTGAGAATCCGCATGGGAAGATCATGAGAAAATTCGAACAACGTGGGCCGAGTCGCACGGTTCTCAAATCGTAGATAGATTTACGAACCCATTTTCTACAGAATGACGCCACTTTGAAATTAGTCAATTATATATTGCCCACCCTGTAGTTACCGCTTGAATAATAAACGCGTATATCACTGTTACTCGCGAGTTTGTCAGTCAACGTTCAACCCGGTCTTTGTGAGTAACATCACAAAGGTTAAAGCAAATGCGTGGCAAATCATGGTGGCGATCAAGCGTAGCGGGATTTACGCCCCCGCAGAATTTAAACGAAAAATCCTGCTCTGTGATACGCTACACTTAGCGTAGTTCTCAATGCTTTGCATTGTTCAGCCCATCGTAATAAACGCATTACGAATCAAAGTAAATATTTTACTAAAGGAAATTAACTGTAAATTAAAATGTAGGTTTAAGAACAAAAATCTAAGTTTCAAATTTAAAAACATTCGCGATAATTACATGGCACATATGCTTGGAGTTTCAAACGTGTTTCTATTAATACATCGAGCTTTGTACCGAACATTCCAGCTCGCTTCTTCCTCATGGCGAAGCTGAACAATTCACGAAAGTTCGAAGCAAAACTCAAACCTATTCTTGACATTTCATCTGTATAAAAATTATTTGTGCAAAATTATCACGTCTTATAAAGGACCAACCGATGATTTATCAATTTCTTTGTATTTCATAAAATTGGAAAATCTACACCGAAGAAATAATCACGATAAAAATATGGAGCAGATCTTTAAAATTCTCTTTCACGAGCATATCGTACGAAAACAGAATTCGACGACGTAAATTGATTGAGAAAAATCGCTAATGTCGCGTTTATGCAACGTTAGCCTTTGATCGGCTAAGAGAACAAGTTTTTCAGGAATATTTTTCTGATTCTATCAGCCTCTTAAAAGATATTCTAATTTTTAATCGCAACCGACACTCTGTACGTTCTACCGGGGGGAAAAAATTGTGTTCAATTTGCTTCGCTTCTTTCCACGACAGACATTTTCGCGTGATTTTTGGTTTTCACCTCTCAGCTACGTGTTTCAAAATACGATACCACGAATACAGCGTGAAATGCATACGAATGTCATAATAACGAATTGATCGAGTATCGTTGGTAGCGTATATTTCGTTTTTCTATTTGTAGGAAATATCTGACAAGCCAGTCGCCAGACTGCTGTATAAAATTGTTTACCGTTAACGTGATAAAGCGACATTTATAATGAAATGAAAATGAGAAATAGGATTTATAAACTTTGTGCAACTTTCATACGTGTAATGACTGGAAAAAGTACAATTTGTACACCATTTGTTGTTCTTATCGTGGCATTTGTATACCAAGCAATTAGGTTCAAGTACATTAAATTTCGTGTCAGTTAGTTGTAACTTGGTGCGATTACGAAAAATTGAAACCATGAAAATGAAATGTGGAATTTGCTAGAAAAAAGACGATTCATTGGAAAATAAACGTACGTAGAAATACATTTTCTAGCTTCTCCGTGTATACCTATGTACATACAAATATGTAAAAATACGACAACAATTAGGTAATTTAGTAATTATGCAATATACTTGTTAAAAAGATTCAATTCTTCTCCTGATCGTTGATAACGCTCGCTACAAATATGAAATTAAATGAGTAAATGAGGAATATACATCATGAATCGATTATGAAGTACATTTTCCAGAAAGTTGTAGTTAGTACGAACAACTTATTAATCTATTATTAAATTTGTAGAAGGTAATACGAGTTCATAAATTGCTAAAGAGCATTTGAATCGCTAATAACTAGATATTAAATAAACGCAAAATGGGTGCAAGTGATTTGTAAAATCGGCTTGCGTCTATAGCGCAGTATTTGAGTAGAATTATTAAAATTAATCTACGACATAAATAGTTGTTTAATCTGCTTCCGGAGGTGTGTAACTACACAAACTTCTATAATCACGGAATTCACAGAGTTAATGAAGACAAATCAATCTCAGTGAGGTCGGTTCCATTCCTCGTACATGTAGATATGACGTAATTTATCTTCCATGCAAATGAAACAACCTGACGTTTGCGCGAATGTAAAAAAACAAGACACCCTCGTAAGAAGAATTTATTGTGTCTAAGATTGATTGGTAATTCTAATGTCAAGCTCCAATTAACAGGTTAACGCTTTAATTAAACACGATTAGCACGAAACAAGGTCCTTTTATTAAGGCTTCGAAAAACGTGCGTTAAAATTAGAATATAAGTAGATAGAATATACTTTGTAATTGACTATTAATTGAATATTATGTAAAATACTTATGTCACGCGAGATTATGTTCTACAGAAAATATGTACGTTTAGACTTGGATTTTTACCAGACAGTGAAAGAAGTGGCAGCTGCCGATTCTTAAATTATGATATTTCAACTTCCCTGTCATTTTAATACAAGAAATATTCCTAAGGTTAAAAGCAAATTAACATAAACTTACAGAGAGAGTGGCGGTAACGATTTTTCAATTCGATCAGAATGAAGGTATTTTTTAACGTTAGAGAAATATCATTAGGTCGAAAATAACGAAAAGAACGTAGCAGGATTAAATTAGCACGAGACACATGATTGCTTTCTAATAGAAACTAAGCTGCTACTGTGAATAATAATTAGTACAATAGAAACGTTAAATAATTCAGGTGTGCACAGAAATGAAAGAGAAATTTCACTTGCAAATTGAAAGGTCTAATTATAAGAAACTCGTACAATTGAATCACACTATATTTATGCTGATGGCCTCGATTTCATTTACCCATACTATACGAGCTTGATTATGGCTGGTACGCTGGAAAGGGATAATAAAAATATAGCCGCAACAGCGACTTGCCAACGCAGAATCTACTCGTCCTGACCGTGAAATCGTAATGATCGGATCACGGTGGCGTGTCTCACGGTAAACACAAATACCGATATAGCGGTCATCTCTGCTCGGTGTTTCTAACGGCGACTTGTCGCACTGTTAGTCATTGCGACAGCGAATAATCACGATGGCGATGCTGACAGTAGCGATGACTGTAGACAACGCCGCTGAAGTTCTAGAAACGACACGACCACCGTCATCTAAACTGGTCTTCACGTTCGTATAATCATATATCGGATCAGAGGAAAAACCGTGCAAAAATTGAGTAGCGAAAAGTCAATATGGAAGAC
Source organism: Bombus difficillimus (assembly GCA_014737525.1). Lineage (NCBI taxonomy): Eukaryota > Metazoa > Arthropoda > Insecta > Hymenoptera > Apidae > Bombus > Bombus difficillimus. Next base: position 418,442 of record JACXIT010000138.1, on the reverse strand, counting down.
AAGAAGAACCTTGTTTTACGAAAATGTGACTTGCTACAAATGTTAGAGACAGAGAATGGTGGGATGTCAAACAGTTGGAATCGCTTCGAATCTGTATCGTATACGTGGTGACAATTTCGAGTCACTTCGGGCGGGTTCCGAAGCTTTTAAAACTCTTAAGAGTCTTGAGTCAGTTTTGAATCTTAGTAGTCCTTGAGTCTTTAAAGTGTTTCGAGTCTTGCTCGTGCTGCAAGTCTTGAAAATCTTGATCGTGCTGTATCGTGAAAGTGACAACTGCTTTGGAAAACTTCGTTTTTGATTAGCTTTCAATAAGATAAGCCGCGTAGAACCGTAATCGTAGAATATCATTTCCACTCTCGAACTCTCAGGCCAGAAATATCGAATATCCCACGTCAAGACTTTTAAGACGATCACGACTGAAGAGAGTTCAAGGACTCAGGACTTATTAAGATTCAAGGCTGATCAAGACTTTTAAGAGTTTTAAGCTTCGAATCCTGTTCCAAGTTATTCGAAATTGTCACCACGTATACTATACAGATTCGAAGCGATTCCAACTGTTTGACATCCCACTATTCTCTGTCTTTGTCATAGACATTCGTATCATGTGACGTATACACAGAACTGGGAATTTCTTGTATTCCATGTTAATTTTTCACCGCTCGATCTTCGAAGGTTTTCCCTAGGGAGGGCCAAGACCTGGTTATGCGTTCGTTGGCAAGGCTGCAATAAGCACCGCTGGCAAAAGATCCGTGTCATTTGATCGACACGGTATCGACTGACACCGTCTTCAAGGACAGAAATTCGACGACGCTACACTTCACGGATACCAGACTTGATAGTAGACTTGACCGATAGTAGACTCGACCGATAGTAGACTCGACTAATAATAGACTCGACCGATAGTAGACTCGGCCGACAACAACAACGATGGACGCAGAGGTTAACCAACTGTTTACAACAAGCTCGGCCAAAATGCGATTCTAGTATTGTATGAGTTTGCGTTCTATTTATGGCTGTGCGTGTGTAACATTGACGTGACATGCATGCAAACGCGTTTGTTCGTGCGCTCGAAAATCTAGTCCAAGTAAATATCAATCGCACACGCGAGCAAATTTAAAAACAGTGTTTCTGCTGAAACTCCGAACTCTAAGAAGAATCGGTATCGGTTTCGATTACATTTCGTCGACCGAGGACAACACCGATGACTCTGCCATTCGCTCCTATCCAAAAGCACAAAATACTTGTCGATTAACAAAATCGAGCGAAGATTGGAGTTTAGTGTCGCTAACGATGAGTAGACATCGTTGAGGAGATTCGATGTGGTTAAAATCGTGTCATTGAAATGATTGCCGATGAAACGATCGTCGCTGAGATAAGGACAAGCCCTGGCAGAAAAGGTGGCCGAAGGCGGTCGACTCGCCGTTAAAACACGCCAGTAACAGCTAGGATTACAGGCAGCATGGTACAATTGCGAAGCCACGCGCAATAAATAGCAATTATGCTTAACAACAAGGACGAGGTCGGACCGCAAGGCGAGTCTGCCGCACCTCTATAAACCGCGCTTCTCTGTCGCTAGCTTTAACCACCGAATTATACGACTCCGCTGATTCAATTCTTTTGACCCTGTTAGACGCGGAATGTCAAGAACGAATTTCTTCGGGGAATTGCGCTTGAACCGTGGTCACGGAGGCTCGAGATTCTTCTTTTTGTATTTTTCACAGTGAACGCGTCGGTGATTTTTCAGGGGCCTAAACTTTCGTCCTGTTATCGATGAAATGCATTTTCCATTTCGGAACAAGATACTCAAGGTCGTGCTTGTGATATCGTTTAGTTGATAAAATACGATCACGGCTGTTTTGTATTAATTCGAGAACGATAAGCGATCATTGGTCGAACTTTATGTTTTTCATTGGATCAATGGTTGTTGATGTTAATAAAACATTATACGCTATGGTTAATTTCCGACTGAATGTTTTTCAAAAATGCATATCTCTTTCGATAGGATTTTTAATTAATATCGAATGTAAACGTTTTTTTCGAATAAATGAAAACGGTAGAATAATTGGCGGCAGAAGGCATTGTTTGTTATTTTGTGAATAATAACAGAACACCGCGTGTTTTAGGTGAAATAATGGTTATTTCAGAGGAGGATAAAACTTTTAGAACAAACTTTCATTTTAATGGGGTATTTATGGAAAACAGAAACATCGCGTGAACAAGATCCAAAGATTCAAACTAGACAGAATTATTTAAAACATAGAGAAAGAATGGTGCAAAAATGTTATCTTATTTTATTTTTAAATTAATTGACCTCGTTACTGTACTGCCATTATCATTGCATGACTACAGAACATTAATAACAATCTATGATATAAGTCACGTTAAAACTGTTACAAACGTTGCATACTATTATATCGTATGCACGTCAAGAAGTATTATAAAACGAGAATACACGTGCGGATTAAATGTAGCGAATTTATTGCAAGAAGACATTTTTAGAAGAGAACAATACGGTTAAGTAGAAACTAGGTTCGATTAATAAATTCTCGTCGATATTTATTTTTATGACACGCGCGTGTTTCTGATCTGAAAAATATATTTGTCATAATTCGCGTAAAGCACATATCGTCGTCCTAGTGCAACGATGACACGGAAAAGCGAGACGAGGCAAACCAATTCCATTTAGATACAACTTGTAATTAAATAACCGAGGAAATGTTTCGTAATGTTGGATAAAAAACGTTATTTTGCATTCTCTGATTACTTTTAGCTATGTGTTAGTTACAAATAACATTTACAATTAAACGACGAAGAAAAATGTTTTGTAATGTCGGATAAACAACGTTGTTTGCATCCTCCGATTACTTTCAGGTATGGATTAGTCACGAGCGATACTTACATCGTTATTGCTACGAGATGCCATAGCCAACAACGAATATTTCAATAACCACGTTACTGGCATCTATGTTCAGGACATTATTCAAATTTTATAATGGAAAGATTGGATATGCGTGAGACTGGTAACGCGTTTATTTAAAAATTTACAAATTTGCAGTTACGTGCATGTATTCTTGGTAATGCGAGACGTCTTTTCTATCTAAGTCTTCGCATATGTATATATGTATATATATATATATATAATTATTACTTTGTACTGTAATTGATCGAGATTGTTAATATCTTCCGAGAAAGCCACATGGACGTATCTCAATGATAACAGACATTACAACGACAAAGCGTATGTTAGCCATGTACGTACCGTAAGCGCATACGTATACGACACGCAATGAATTTTCAAGATCTTTTCCAAAACTGCTTCCTGCATAGATATGCACTAAGGAATACCAAACGATTTTCCTGCTAATCGTAAATGCCGATAACATAAAGAGGAGTACACACGCCTGTGATCTTGCTCGTGCTATTCTTCATCGTGTTTCTTAGAAACGTTTGTTTAGAAACACAAAGAAACATACTCGTCGGAACACAGATCGCTTATTGGATTGTTACTATCGTTTCGTCGTTCTTTATCTCTTTCGGAAGTTTCCCTCGTCGATTCCCATCAAAGAAGCAACCAGCAGTCCAGTGCTAAATTTCCACGAAGGAACAATCTCCCGTTTGATGTGTTCTCTCCTTTACATGGCGAATTGCCTTATAATGAAAGGTAGACGATATTAGATGCGCCTCTCAAGCGAGAGCACGCGTGTCTACGTGCAATTTGATGCATCGAATTTGCAGCATCTTAGAAAAGTAAACAAACGGTTTTCACGGAACGGAAAGTAAGAAAAGCCCTGCCAGTCCGCCAAGATAACACACCTACCGATAAGAACCGTGCACGCAATCAAAGTAACGATTTACCGCAACTTCCAGTCGAAGAATACCGGCAATGCTAACGAGCAGCGACAAGAAAAAGCGTGCGCCATTCGAGCTGAGCCTTGTATAGCCCGAAGCGTGTACAAGCTGAAGTATCTATCTGCCTTGTAGATAGCAGCGTTTCAACGCCTTGCCTGCCTTTAAAAATGACAAAACACTATCAAAGATAGAGTTGTGCGATTCTAAAAAAAGCATTCGATTCAAATATAATTGTCAATGTTATTGTCAATATTCAGAGTATACGCTGTATTGATATTAACTATGTCCACCTTGTATATGGAAGCCCTTCGCGGCTTTGAAAGTGATAAAACACTAACAAAGATAAAGGTCTATGACCTTAAAGCCGCGTTCAGACGGTCAATATTATTTTTAATATTATTATCAATATTCAGGGTACACATTGCGTTGATATTATCTGTCTATCTCGTATATGGAAGCGTTTCAACACCTTGTCTGCCTTTGAAAGTGATAAAACGCTAATAAAGATAGGGTTCTATGACCCTAAAGAAGCCTTCAGACGATCGATATTATTATCAATGTTATTTTCAATATTCAGGATTCTCAGCAGTGTATCGGTAACATACAGGGTGTACCGTAATATCGGCCAACCACTTCGATAATGGATTCTGTACGTAGAAGCAATAAAAAGGCTCTTATAGACATACGGCTATATTTGCGCTTGTTTTCGAGTTACAGCGAATTTCTTCTTCGATAGATCGTATCTGCTATAACGTCACAAGACGTGTACGAAATGATGAAAATGGAAAGGAACGCGAGACTAAAGACGTTCGACTGGAAGTATTTAAGGATTAGAATACAAAATTCAACGTCAAATATTGAGCTCTGTTTGTGAATAGATGAGGTTTGTTCAACTACTTCCATCTTGCGATAGAATTATTCCAAGATAAATCTCGTTATAAAACACAGTTCGTGTGAATTATTTTTTATTGTTTCCACGTGCAGGATCTGTACGTGCAAATATTTTTATGCTGATTGTGTAGACGATGTCTTACGTACAATAATCTTGAGGATCCTGAATATTGGTAATAATATTGGCAATAATATGTATCGTTCGAACGCTCCTCAAGAAAACGTCAAATATGAAATAAAACGTTAGATTTATATTAAATATCAATAAGTATAATAATACTTGTGTCCAATATGGTACGTGAAAGCTGATGTCGACTATTGAAGAGTACGAACGTTCAAACAAATATTGGATTTGAAGGATACATTTATAGATGATATTTTCTACTCGGGATCATACTGAATTTAATAATAAATTTTTGTTCGTGTATTTCACGTATATATACACTGTGTATACATTTATGCCTGTGCATTTATTTATTTTACGAAGCTTTATTCTATACACTTTACAACAAAATGTATAGAAATACGTCGAACAAGTGAAAATTTATACAAGAAGATTGATTTATAATATGGTTTCGTGCAGTAGAAAAGAAGGAAGGTTATAAATTTTATTTGTCCTGTTATTTTATTTCCAGCGTATTCTGAAGGGATAGGTTTTTGTTGCCATATTTACATATTTATCAGAATTTTTATTGCTCCTTTGTGTGTTCTGTATCCGTATGTGTAACGTCGCTTTGCCAGTAGAAAAATGGTTCGTACGAGTGATCGTTCTCAGTGACAGTACATTTAAATGGATGCTCGTCTCTTTGGGAATATAAAATTTTGGCCCGAGAAATAGTGGAATAACGAGAGCAAAGTGGTTGTATAAAGTCATGATCTACAGGACATAATAAAAATGACGATTTATAGCTGAAGGTTTTTCACATTTTGAATTACAAATTATTAATACGTGGATTAGATTACTTCGTTTAATTATTCGTACGAATATCGTTAAACGACAAGTAAAAATATTTTTGTTGCATTCCTCTAAAGATTTTAATACTATCAAGATCAATTTAATTGCGCGTAATTTGATTAAACAAACTTCATGCAAGTTAGAAAAATATATGTTAAACGTGTGTGTAGACGTAAGTTTTGCAAAGAAGAAGAAAAAGTTATTTAAAATTATGAATATTCTTAAAATAATAACATAATAATTATATTAAATTTTAAACAGCTTTGAACGTTTTTCGTAGAATAAAAATAATTCTATTCCTTTATACTCAAATTAAATCGTAATTAAAAATGTTAAAAGCATTTAATTGACAATGAGCTCCTTTCTTAGAGGTAAGAGAAGATTTTATTAATTAAGATGACAGAGACAATTGACCTAAATTCCAAAGCAATCTTAAGTAAAGGGCATTGAACATTATCTATGAAACGTCTTGAGACCATATATACCGAAATTTCAAATTTGTTAAAATATTGTTTTAATTTAAACCTCTTTGACGACTCTTTTAACCCTGGGCTTTTAGAACGTAATCTTAATTAATGTCAAAAGCTTGAAAATTCTGGAAACCTTGGGAATCTTTAAAGTCTTGAGCGATGCTCGAACTAATTAGAGGATCACCTATTCAGACGATTTTATCGTTCATTAAAGTATCCGATACCTTGGGAGCTCCAACGTGATTGTAAGTTAAATTTCGAGTTAAAATATTAGGGTTTTTAAATCCAGGTCTATTTCCACCTGATTTATTTCTTTCAGAATATTTAAACATCGTTTGAAGTTGCATGCAAATATACAGGTTGAATCAAACGAAGTATTAAAACTTGTTTCTTATATGAGCCTTACATTATAATTAGAATGCGGATTTTTATGCAAATTTACATTTCCGAGAATACAAGCAAAAAGAAATGGAATTTAAATACAGATTTGTTTCACCTACTAAATATTATAGCGGGTGTTCTACTTTGAATATTTTATGCGTTTCTCCATATTATATGCATTCTGTGCATTTCGTGCATTTTTACTTTGAATTTCGAATAAATACATAAACATCTGCTAATAATATACAATATAAAATGACGCAAAATTTATTGGAATTTTCCAACGTGTGTAACATGAATATTCTAATATTCCTAGCCAACGACACGTTTCTTATAAATCAACTCGATATGTTTCATTATCGTTATATTATGCTATATTATTATAATATATATCATTATCAGTAATATGTATCGTTATCAAAGAAAGATTGTACTTTATGTACATTGGAATTTTCCAATACCATTTTGGTGGGTATCTCGATCGAACCAAGTTCCATGGCTATTCGCTGTATCGATCTATAATTAATTACGAAAAGCAGACGGTGACACGACTAGTCAATAGATGGACAGTTTCGATTGATTAGTCCTTCTAGGGTTCCGAGTATTCTACCTACGTTGATAGGTGGGATTGACAAAGTGGTGACGCAGGTTAACGAAGGGACTAGGCCCAAGGGGAACTGGACCTCGTGTCCATGAATTGCTCGTGCATCGTGTCATAGATTACTGACATGTCTATACCTATCGATGGTACAAGTAAGGAAATAGACGTCATGCAGTGAATATAAAATGAAGCTATAAAATATTGTACAGTCAGCTATGAATTTTCTGTATCACGCTAGGTGAAGAAATTAAAAACGTATTTTGTTACAAAATTATTTATATTCGAGTACATAAGAATACAATTAGTATTCGTGTATTTCTATGAGGAATGAAGAAAATTCAAACGCTTGACTCACGAAAACCTTGAGCCAAAATTATATCAGTAATTGTTATAGAAAACATTTATTCTTTTCGACGTTGGGTATTTACGTAGCAGTACAAGATTTTAATATAATATTCATCCTATTATTTTTATGATTTCATGCAGCTATTAGGGGTGTATGTAATTTTTGTAACATTATGTCTTGTACTTTTCTATTTCTTCGGTTCTTAATCAGGGTGAAAGTGAATAAATTGTGTTAGATTTTCATAGCGTCTGAACGTATGAGATAGGATTTTCCCGAGTCACAAAGTGTCTCGGCGATATTTTTTTAATTCCCAAGCTTCGAAAATGTATTTTGACACGATAAAAATCTGACTTGTATCCTCAACCGATCAATGTTTGCTATTTTTATCTCCGTTCGTCTTCGTGAACGTTTGTGACTTTCATTTTCTCCTGGATGCATTTGTATTTAATGCATCACTTTTACTTTTCATAAGGAGCATAATCTTGATCACTATCGCCGTGATTACTATTACATATGCAATGCCATAATTCAACATTCTTTAGCGTAGAAGATTGCACATTGAAAGACGTAACCTCGCTCTTAGAATATAATGAATAATTGTAGAGAGTTAATTGTTTCGGAAAGCAAATTGTTCCTTATTGTTCCGGTCTTGCAGTTTGCCTGTAAACTGTTTCTTGTCTTTATTATGCAGATATCCTACGCAAATAGATGTCACAAATAAATGTCAAACAACAAAGTTATTACTTATTCGATGAAAATGAAATTAAGCATATTAATATGAGAAACAGAAATGTTCAGAATTTTCAATTGTGCTAATACGATCGTTACATTAAATTGCAAAGGAATGACGTACAAAAAAATGACGTATGATCGAGAAAGTTTCATCAAATGTAATAATATTCCCCACCTGTCTTTAAATACGATATTTTGGCTAAAAACATATAAACTAAAAGTTTATTTATAATTTTTGAGAAATTGTCTCAAACTTAATTATTTCTGTATCAAATAGAGACGAAATCACGTGCAGTCAACAACTCCAAAAACAAATATTTATTCGCGTAGTCAAAGTCGATATAAATTGAGAGCTTCCATTAGTATTTCTGTTACCTATTAAGTTGAACGTTTACTCGTTCATACTAACACGTTCTGCACAAATATTTCCATAAAATGGAAAACATTCCTCCGAAGCTAAGTTACAAAGTGGATTGAAACTGAAAAAGTCATAGAACGCTCTCGTTAAATACGCTCTCTCTCTCTCTCTCTCTCTTTTTAAACATAAAGTTCGTACATTACAAAATCTAATTGAACGACAGTACATACGCGTGTTAAATGATGGGCGAGCGCACATAGAAAGTCGAGAAGCCTTATCGACATGTAGCTCCGGGTTACGATTCTCTCTTCACCGTCTGCGGTATTAAACTTGATGCCACTCGTGCAGTTCTAAAAGTCGTAATCGGAAAAGTTACGTGACCGTTAAACTGACACGACCCATTCTGTCGATTTCGTGTCAAAGCTGATCGAACAGTCATTACCGGCATTCGTCGACAGAGTACACGCAAGGTATTTCGTGTATTAACAACGTAATCGCGATAAGCACAATCGGTGATATGCACGTTGGAAAATTTATCAGATCAAATCGACGTTTAACATTTATTTCGTCTATTTATTTCAAACATCCATTTCGTCGTTCGATATGTATATTATTTCAATTAATTCATTCATGTTCCTTCTTATAGAGCGCATTAACACTAGAACTATCGCATTAGTTAAATTGACTGGTTTTACAATTTTATTTTAAAATTCCTACTTCGTGTTATATTTTTTCCGCAATGATGCAATGACTTTCGCGACGATAACTAAAAGAATAATATAATGATTTTTATTTTATTTTTTATGTATTCAAACTGAAAATAATTTTGTATCAAGGCTACTTGTACCAATACCAAAGTGTAAAAGGGTCCTGCAATCTGTTTATCGAACCCCAATTAACCAGTTTCCTCGTTTTGTACAACTTGCCACACGTTTTTAAAATTTGTACTGCGTATCATGTCAACCCATAACATGGAATTGCTTCCGTAAGAAAGTAATAAATCAATAAATATAAAAATATTCTATTATTACGTATTTTTTAAAGACCAGTCATTTTCATTGGTTTTGGTAGAAGTAGTTTCGTGCCACCTATCGGTAGTTCTAGTGTTAAATGTCTCATACGAATATAACATTCGTCTAATCAAGAATTCTCATATTCATCCTATCTTTTTATTTAATATTTTTCATTAAAAAATACGCCTGCGCGTATACATTTAAACAACTTAAATAATGTTTCGTACATTGTGAAAGGCGAACGAACTTACTGCTCAACCTACGGTTTTAGACAGTTAATCGAACTAGCTTTATATATATGTACTATTCACCTGATGATGTACGTAAAAGGCAAACTAAATTATTTATATGACAAGGATAGGGTAAGAATAGAGAAAAGCACACATAGGCGACAGAGAGAACGACAGAGAGAGAGTGATCGTAAATTCATGAGAATAGTTCGGTCAAGAGAAGAGGAAGGAAATAACGTCGGCAAAATGGCGAAAATTACAGCAAATTGCAGTTAAGGATGATCTCTTTAGATTTATGAAAATAGATGTCGACTGTTATCCTTAAGCATCTCGAAGACTGCAAAATTCCCGACACGATGTACATCAGCCGTCTACTCGTATTTTGAGCTTCCGCCATACGGCGAGCAGACAAGAATGACAAGTTCCGGTTTTCACAGGCGACACTGGCAGTGTAGTCTTTTCAACCTGATACAATAACCGACGACGATCTAACGCGTGACAGTTTTTCAGGCCGCCTATGTAATTGTTATACACGTTGTGCTGGACAATGTCGTGCTAATTGGCACGTGTAATTTATGGGGTTCGCTGATTGTACAGCGTAATCGAATATACGATGTTTTGATGGATTACGCTGGTAACGTCTGCGCCAACTACGCGCCGAGACAATGCATTTGCATCTCGAATTCCAGCGTCTGCATTATAGTACAAACAATTGCTTTGTCGTCGTCGAGTATGAGAATTTACTATTTTCTTAACGTTGAACGTAGGTAGAACAGGGATGCGATCAAAAAGTTGGATTTTTCTTTATTTCAGAGAGGAATTTTTATTTATTTGAAAAAGTACATGCGTATTTTGTTCTCTTAACTTTAAATTGTTCTCTTCGACCTCCGTTGAACACAATACACTTACGACAATGTCTCTTTCAATCTTGAAAACATTTTTGAAATGCGCTTTCTTCTTTAGCGCTTGGTTCACTCAGCGATTTTCCTGTTATATTATCGACGGTTTTAAAACATTGTCTTTTCATGGTTCTTTCCATTCTTGGAAATAGAAAATAATTACAGCGGGACATGTCGGCGAAACACTGTGGCTCTGGTTCGTTTCTGCGTTATTTTTGGCTCGAAATTCAGGAACAACGAACGACCCGATGCATTATCGTTGTTCGATTCTATACCCATTCTTTATGTAACTTTTTCACGATTTTATAATTGTTGCATACACTCCTGTCCATAAGGACACTTGTGTGGTTGTGGATTTCCCAAAAATATCTTACTTCGTTTTCCTGTTATGCATTTGTCGTGCTGTCCTACAATCTCGATGTTACTTCTGAGCAATATTTTGTTAACAAATAATACGAAGATAGGTAAGCAGAAACGTACATGTAGAAGTGTCACGGAGGTCTCGAGATGATAAAAAAATGTTTCAGATGAATCTATTTAATATATTTATTTCCTGGAGAGATATCGATCACTGAAGATCGACAAGCTTGAGAGCAGGACGATGCAGCCACTCGGACGATCTTAGTCTATGTACGTTATCGCTAATCTTTATGATAATGTTATCAATGTTATTTGTTAATAGACATCGCTTATACTGTTCAAGAGTAACGTCGAGACTGTAGGGCAACATGATGAATTCACGAAGAAAATTAGATTCGTAAGATGTCAGTGTCCGAATGTATATTTTGATGTTCGTGATATTTTAATCGGAAGATATTTTAAACGATCATCATAGCACAAAGATGCAAAACTAAACCGATGTATCATCAGCCCACTGTTTTGCAAACTCCACGCTTTATCGAAATTTATAAAACTGCAAATGTAGAATTTACAGACATTCTATTAGCATATTTCGAGTCGCTGTTACTGTTGATTGTCACAATGCTGGCACAACTGATTATATCGCTAAATATGCACCGATAGACAATTTCTCAACAATCTTCGCTAATCATTCCTTTCGTACGAATATCTCCTGTAACTTGACTTCCGCTATGCGGAACTTCCAAGGTACGATTTTGCTATACAGCAAGATATTAAGGCTCGCGCAGGCATCCAGTGATTTGACGAATAATTTAGTAACTTGCCGTACGTCGACGCTTAAGCTTTCTCCGCCACTCACTACTAGCCAATTAAATCTGTAACTCAAGTTTTCTAATTGCGAATACTTTGCATGCAATAAATCACTTAATGGTAGATGACCATTCGTCGCTCGACTAAATTACTCGGCACGTCTGAACGAGTCTTTATTGATGGGTTCACTAGCCTTTACTGATGACTCCAGTAACAGGCCCCTGATGAAACTGACTTTCCTCTTTCCCTTCACTTTCCTTCTTTTCTTCCTTTTTTTTTTTTTCTTTTATATATATTTAAACAGATAACAGAGCTTCCGTATGTAATGCATGTTAACCACAGTTTCACGTGACACAAGGCGACAAATCGGAGACGTAATGATTACGTACAAGGCTTTGCATCGGTGCCTGTATATGTGTGGTCAAGAGCGAGATATCGAGACAGTTTAGATTTACGACGGCCACTTAATGCTCGAAACTCTGAGACGTCAGACGTAATGGTTATTAGGATTCAATCATGTTCGAAAGCGTTACGTGGAGGTCGCTATCGACCTAGACCTGGTCTCAAATGGTGCTCGTTTACGTGATGTTAGAGAGCCTATTACAAGCGGATCAAGACTTCGAAGAGACAGGCATGTGACACGAAGTAGGAAAATTGATGTGAGTTCGTTGCTCGTATTAGTTCCATGCTAACTTTTACGAGGTTTGTGCGAGTTGTTTGCAGATTAGTAGTCTAGCCAAATATGTTCGATGAATCGATCCTATCGTAAACATGTTTCTAAAAGTTCATAAATTGGGTATCTTCCATATTCATGTCAATTCTTTAGATACATATTTCTACATAATTACGAGTGTTTGTTACGAATTATGTCTTCATTCGTGAGTTTTAGTCTTAAATAGAAAAAATACACGTAAAAGAAGATTCATATCAGTTCCATTTTAACAAGGAACACGTTGACTTTTATGAATCACCGCAGACCCATATTATAGTGAGAAATATTTGACACATGTTTATTTTTATAGTTATACAAACCTCGGCGCTCGTAAAAGTAACCAAAACTACCACAACGTTTCGTAATAAATGTCCAATGTTCAATCCTCGCATCGTTCTCTATGTTTATACAAACTAAAATATCAATCGATCGGATAAAATGAATCCTACCACAACTACGTGTTATTACCACACACGTGACTAAGTATTAAACACAACCGAGGTTGGAGAAGAAACATGATTGGCAAGCAGCGATCGCGGCAATGAGAATAAAATATTTATCAAAGTAACGACGATCAAAATTTTACTATCGCGATCAAATTTTATCACTTTGCATTAATACTCGAGGATTTATGCCGGATGATGATTAAGACAGCTTGGTGTCACAGGCAACCGGTATTCAGTAATTGATTTCGTCACTTTATCGCGTAAGGAATTACCGACTGCTTTGGAATAACAAGTGAGCCACTCGTAAATAACGTTATCGACGTAACCTTGCCACGAAGACGTTCGTAAATGAAACCCAGCGATCGGTTTCTTGACGTCACACGGAGTAAATCTCGATGGCACTGTTAGTTGAAAATTACCAAGAGAACAGTGCTCGGTCGACCGCCTCAGAAATGATCGTTAACGACTGCTGCAGATGGTGACACGGATTTGCTATCGCCAGATTGAAAGCAGCGACTATGATTCGTCAGGGTATTGAAGTACTGTGTTCGTATTCCTGAGACCGCGCAAACGATGGTCGAATCTTAAGTCGATTTACATAGAAATTGAAGCGGAAATAGACAAAAGCGTCGAGAAATCGGGTTCGATCACTTTCAACGGTTTTGAATCCCGCGGACAGTAGACTGCCTTTCTAAATCACGGATTATTATCCATCGGATCGACCGTATTCGTTTCCCGTAGTCTGTCTTTGCCTCCTCATTTCAGCGTAATATCAACGTCATTCCAAATGAAAGTCGTTTCCGTAATTGGCACTCGCTGGATTCTCTCGATCGCAAATCACCGACCTGCCTCGGTCACGGAACATTCTTCTTACTTCATCCAGATCAGTTTCCAATAGGTGATTCGAATCAGCGATTTGGAAAAGATAATTTACTTGAACGGCGCATAGAGTAACTGGTAGAAATATTTGGACGTTTGTTATAAAAGCTTCTTGCGAATTTACGTGCATTTGGTTGTATTATGGGTGTCGTACAAACGTCAGAAGTGGTTATATTAATTATTTCAATTATTGCGAATAAATCAAACACCAACGCGGAATCTTTTCTAGACGTAGTCCTCGGTCGAATGAACTGCTATCGTTCAATATTTGTTGTCTTGCGATATCGAATCGCTGTGAGAAGCAAGAATTATATTTGTGCTGAATGTTCAGCTAATTTCAAGCTTCATTACAATTGGGAAGATTCAAGACCATCCAAGACACGTTACGTACAAAAAACGACAATCCTTCAATTTAGTCTTTGAAACTAAGTAAGTGTTCTCTCATCCCCTTCTAGATTTAAAAAATAGTGTTCGTCTTAATATCAAAATATCGCTTGTCTTTGCCTGGCACAAAGCTCCATCAAGCTATTTTAAAATGTTATTATCAGCTGTTTTTAAAATTGTTTTCGTATTCGATTAATATTCGAGAAAGTCATCAAATTTTCATGGAATATATCATTTACTTTCATATTTTCATATTATCTATATCTTTACAAGAAATAGTTAGATTCAAGGAATCATAGTGGATTGACTGACGGTTTGGAAACTTTCAGTTCGTAACAGAATTTCTAAAACACATTGTTACGATTCGTAAAATTGTCGCGAATAGGCTAACGTCGTAACTGCAACATAGTCTGCTGTATTCAAAAATATCTCATAAATCGTCAATGCTCTCGTCAGTCTTCGTTGCATCGAACGAAGCGCCGTAGCTTCGTGAAATGTTGAAGTTTCATCGGAATCGAGAAGAGACCGATGGTACTTGTTAATTAGACATTCATGTAATTAGTGGCTTTGAAATTTTCTAACAAGACAGTTTCCAGTTTCCCTCTGCCTACTCATTGCCAGTGGAACCATGCACGATTCTGATAGAATTATGTGTTAAATTAACGACAATAAACTTCGTAAATCCAATTGCAGAATTTCTTGGACCAGACTTCCCACTACTTAGAGACCTACCTGCGATGTTAAATCTGCACCTACTTTATCGTTCTATAGCCTACACTTCATCTGCCTCTTTTGTGTCTTCTGATTATCTTCTATACAAAGACAAATGATATATTTAAAATACACTTTATATATTTTAATACTTTGTCAAATATCAATATATTTAATATAAGTTTAATACTTTCCTTTACTTTTATCGTATAGCTTGTACTTTATTGTAAATCTGTTATTACTTGTGCAATATAAAATAGAAGATAAAATACAATTTATTAGAAATTTCCAATAAATGGAACCAGTATGTGTTCTAATGTTGTACTTGTGGCTGACAGTATATACTTATTTGACGTTATATTCTTTTTGCTTCTACCTTGCTATCTTGCTACCTGCTGTCTTGTTTAGAAATATATACAGTAATAATAGTAGTTATACTTTTTAAACTGTCACTTAAAGTATAGCTATATAAATAACTCGGTATATAATAATGTCTGATGTATAAATATTTCCCTGTTATGAAGCATTAATAATTTACGAAAAGAATATAATTTATAATACATTGCACGCAGCGAAATATATGTATAAATATATAACGATAAGCTGGTACTCGGAGAGAAATATTTTTTTGTAAAAGAATAAATCATGGTAATAAATCAACTATATCTTTCAATAATAATATCTGGAACATAACAAACAGAATATTTCCGCACGATATTATTCACGACTCTTGTTCTGTAATTCTAAAGATCGTAACTGTCATCGATATTTTATTCTTTACTGACGGCTAGCATTTTATTCTTATATAAAGTAGCCACGAAAAATATTTCTTCGCCATTGTATTTATCATAGAGTATTTATACGCCAATTAAATTCAAATATACTAAATTTCGTATTATTTGATAGTACTTCTATGTAATTACAATGAAATATGGAACCTGATAACAAAACGCTTATTTGGAATATCAGGCTATATATTAGGTTGTCCGGAAAGTGTCTTTCTTTAGCAAACGTGTTTTTTACAACAGTGTGCCTCTGTGAAATATCGCGGTGTTCATCTCAAGAGAAGAAAATGGATCGTACGTAATTCGACAAAATAATATAAAACAAAAAACATTGTGCGTCTATTATTTCCTCGTGAAACGAAAGAAACTTTTCGGACAACCTAATGCAAACACTTTTCGTAGCCAAGATTGCAATTGCTTCAGAGAGATTTTAATAAATCCTAATTGTAAGCAAGGAATCAACTGCTCCTTATCTCCTTGAGAGAGAGAGAGAGAAAGAGAGAGAGAGTACGCGTAAGACAACGTAAATTTCCCAGGAATTACACGAGTACTCCAACCCCTTAAAATGAGACTAGCAGATATATAAACGTACATATTTGCCACGTTAAGTCATTCGTATTGGATCGAGCGGATAGATACGTGGTACCTACTCCTGTAGGGATATCCGTTGCGACGACGATTGTACGGTAGATCGAGTAAATCTTTCTATAATAGCGCTGCCGAATCGAATGTATCAAACGTGCGCGGTTCAATTTAAACATGTCTGTTCGACTATTCATCAATTGATTTTTAAATAGCAAGAGTTGGAACATTTATTTTACAAAGAATGTAGATGTGGCCCAAAGTATTAGGTTGTCCGAAAAGTTTCTTTCGTTTTACAAGGAAATAATAGACGTGCAATGTTTTTTGTTTTATATTAGTTTATTGAATTATGCACGAACATAATAATAATAATAGAACGAAATGAAGCATATCTAATTCCATAAAATAATATAAAACAGAAATTGTTGCTTGTCCATTATCACCTTACGAAAGGAAAGAAACTTTTCGGACAACCTAATATAACACACGTCGCATTAGACACAAATTGAAATCATGTAGTAAAAACAATGTCAACGGGGACAAAATCCACCATATGCTAAAATTCGTTAAAAAACAGAAATAATTGACATCGTAATTGGAACGATGTATTAAAGACAACGTCAACAGGGACAAGATCGACCATCTGCTAAAATTCGTTAAAGAAACTAAAATAATTGACACGATACTCTAAGCGTACTTCGCAGTTAATACGACGTTAAGTCTATATGTATAAAAAAATAAATAAATAAAAAGATGTAGCTATGGGCTTCAACTTATAATTTAATTTACACCTGGGTTATAGTCTGTAATAGAAAAAATGCCATAGTAGAGTAAGAATTATCTAATATTTTATACAGAGTGCAACAGAACGTGTGAAAGCCACTTCGAAAGCTGATTGCACACCTAAAAACAATAAAAAAAGTTCGTATGAACATATCGTCTCTCTACGTTTGTTTATGAAATAGCGAACATTTCGTTTTAATTTTGTGCTGTCTAATTACTAGGCTGCGAATGTTTATGCGTGTATGCAAAATTTCGAGATGGAAAAATTCACAGAATGCATGTAATATGATAAGATGTATCAGATATGAAAAGTAAAGCACACGTTGCAATATTTAGCAGGTAAGACAAATGTTTGTTCAACTCTCATTTTTTGAATCAACTTGGTAAAAATATGAATTTGCACAAACATCCAAACAATTTACTAATTACTTTTACAGAAGATACTTAGAAGATAGTTAGAGTAGATGTCATGGATCTGATTGCACTCTGATACTTTCTTGGTGTACTCTGAATTTGTTGAAAGATTTACTGTATTCTACAACCATAGAATTTCAACATTTTCACTTGGTGAAAGATTCACAGAAAATTCGTCACATCTCCTAAACGAAGACAGATACAGCATATGCACTTTTTGTCATTATTTTTACAATTAGGACACACGTTAGGCGTACAATCGACATCCTAGGTGGGTGTCATGTATTCTGTTACACCCTGTACATTGCCGCGTCCAAAAATATCTCTCTCTTTACCTGGTGAATAATATGCGTCAATTCCAGCTCCGATTTAATTTTACGTAATTAAAACGAATTACTGAATTTTAGTTCATTAAGACAGAATTAATTCTTGAGATTGCATTAATCGTCTAATTACAGCAAACTAAAAGATTCTTCTTGAATTCTTCCTCTCGATATTATTTCTCTTTATTTCACAATTTCTAGCAGAAAAGTTTGCAATTTCTTAATTATTTTAAGATAACTTCGTCGAGTGAATTCATTTCTATTTCCAACAAAAGTAAGCATCTTCATCTAGTACAAGTCAGATTTCGCTCTTATCATATTCTCTTTCCATAATGTTCAACGTATTTACAGCGAGACTCGTTGAATGTCTTCGTATTATTGGAATACGATATTAAATAACATTAAGAAACTGATTAAATAAGAAAGTAAAATAATTTTCAATTACTCTCCTCAAAAAGCTAATATTGCACATTTTTTTCATTCGCAACTCTTCTCCTTCAATGAAAGTTTTACGCGTCTAACGCGAATAGATGGTGTGGCCTAGTAAGAAAAACGTACAATTGAATCAACAGGAAACGTAATCGCGTTAAAAGGGATCGTGATATCTGTCACGCGGGAGTACCAGGCGGATCTATTCGCCATAGAGGATCGAGATTAGGCAAATGTTAAATTTACGAGACGTAGTAAAACACGTAACGATAGGAGGGAATCGAGTCGATATGACAGATCGAGTGGCCATCGAACAAAAGGGCTTACAGTCATATTCGTTTCATATTCATGAGCCACGAGTCTCGTACAGCTGCTCAACGTGCTTCCCAACGTCCGCGTCTATCTCAATTTATGCCATCGCTAATTGCCTTCGCAGTCAAACTTTGCCTGTCGGCGAAACCCTGCCTTCGCTTTACATTCGATGAATTCGAAATATGCGATTATATTTAAGGGAACGCCGTTTCACCATAGAATAAAGAGTTTGAACGAGAGTACAGCGTCGCTTCGAAGAATTGAATTTTTTCACCCTCCGCTATCCACGTATTAGCATTCCATTGTAAAAGCTTCTAATGTACACGTGCTATTAACGTTGCATCGTGATACGTTACACACACGCGCTATACACAGGGTGTTTCGTTTTAATCGATCCACGAGAAATATCTTTTAAACCGTGGATTATTCGAAGAAGTGTTTGCAATAAAATTCCTAGTGATTGCAAATCTTATTTAGGTGGACGTGTTCTGAGATTTCAAATATATTTGCTTCTTTTTTTTAATGGAACTTATTTTCATATATATATTTTTTGTACACCATTCGGTGCATTTTTTAATTGTTTACAAAAAAGTATTAAGATACTTGAGTTGAAAAATGAAAAATTAGTTTAAAGGATATTTAACTTTAATCTTGTAAAACTTATTGAATTTAATCCATGTTTATGAAAACAATTTATCCTGTTCTTTTCGAAAAACAACACGTTAAATTCATTGGAAGAAAAGAGGAAGAATAGAAAAGTAGTCTATTCGTGTTTCATAACTACGAAACAGCATAAAACAATATTTTATTATAAAAATTGTACTCGCGGCACAATAAAATAAAATTGTAATAATAACCTTTGCAAGTTTTATTGTCCGATGTTGGATACTTGCAAGCAGATTTTGTCATAACGTATCATGTACCAGGTACTTACATAAAAATTGAAATTTTCAGAATGGTTTTATAGTCATGAGACGTAGCGTATAGCCATCGTTTCACGTTAAAAGCGTCTTGAATTACATTATATTTTGAAAGGACAAGGATAACGAACTTCTTAAAAAGCACAAAATAGCTTGGATAGTAGAGGGACAATATAGAACAGGGGTTACAAGTTAATAGCAAGCATCACTTAAGATGCTTGCCAATTTCTCGTGAAACTTCCAGCATCTGAGAAAAATGACTAAATCGTTGTTTCTTTCACCGCTACTTTGCAAACTAAAATTCCTTAACTTAACGTAACGAGCAGAAGCGCTTTGTGAGTAAATTCGTTAGCAAAGCTTAATTATATTCCAGTTTCAAGTGGAAAATGTACAGAATTCCGTGATCAAAAGAATTCTTTGAAACTGTTAATATTATTATCGAAGTTCTTACGACAAGTCTTCTTGAAAATTCGAAGAAGTTTTCGGTATTTGCATACAATTTACGTCTTTAAATTTCACCATTTCATTAACCATTTTCTCGCTTCGATATAAAAGCGGCGTAATTGCAATGTAAATCATTCTGTACAGTGATTTTACGTATGCATTAACGTAGAACAATCAATTCTTATTTTTCATTTGACGAAATTTTAATTTCAAACCAGTTAATACACGATTTAATGGAACAATCTTATACGTTTTTAAATTTACCAACATAAATAATAAAATGTAACAGATGAAAATAAAATATAAATAACTTTATAGGCTTAGACATTCTTTTACATAAAACCTTTTATTTTTCTCTTACACTGTAACAAAATCAATGTAGTTATCAATCTGTAACCATGACGTGCGTTTGGAAAGCGGAAAACTGGATTAATTAAACTGCAAAAAGTAAGTTTATTTTTTTTTTTTTTTTTTTTTTTTTCGTTAGCATATAGTGTTTTACTTTGAATACCAACAATTAGCTATTTGTAACTTTGTTTATTATTTTTTATCAAACAATTAACCAACAGTGTAAGAGAGTGATTTATCAATTTAAGAGAATAATGTATTTGTAACTCGTACTTATATACTGAAAAATAATTGCTTCGCGAAGATTTTAACTACTTTGATAAAAAAGAAATTTACCAATTTGTCTAACAATAATTTTATTCTAATAAGTGTTACGTATAGAGGTATTTATTTACATATAGATGTAAGTTCAACCAAGCAAGATGTAATATAATTATACAACAAATTACAAAGAATGAAACGCGACAGGCTTCATTTAGTCGAACAAGCAAGCGCCAAGTTAACTTAGCTGCGTTTCTTGAATATTTTATATTTTAATTTTGCCTTCGTTTTAATCGAATAGAGAGAGCTCGTGACGTCTTCAGAAAATTTCTAGTATTATTATCATTTATTATTTATTTATACATAATCCTTGCCTTGTAGCTTGTTCCTATTATACACTCACCTTGTTGTTATTACAATTAGATCGCTTGAGTATCATATGTCGATACTATTTTTACTACGTGATATTATATAAAACGAAGAAAATGTTTAATGCAGAGATTCTTATTTTTCTCTAACTTGAGAAACTTTCTGACGACAGAGAGATACAATTCGGTCAAAAGTGACCCAATTTATATTACACGATATTATATCTTTATGCTCCAAAATTCAAACAAACAGAATCTAAGCTGTTAATTCTAAGAAAATCTTTGGTGCAAAGAATCTTATCTTCCCCGAGATTGAGAAATCTTCTGACGATAGATGGATACAATTCGGTCAAAAGTGACCCAATTTATATCGCATGATATTATATCTTCTAGCTGATAAATTCAAACTAACAGAAACTATTAAGTCCACGAGAATGAATGTTTGGTGCAAATATTCTCAGTTTCCTGAAATTTGAGAAATTTCCTGGCGACAGAGACATACAATTCGGTCAAAAGTGACCCAGAGAAGGCTGCAGGGTTGCTCCATATGTAAGACGCATCCAAAAAACGTGCAGTATGCAGCAAGAAGGGAACTATAAAACGCGGAGAGTCCTTGATATGGCAATTTCCACGATTTGCCAAGTATGCCAACGTCATCTTCGTGGAAACGCTATATTGATTTCTTCCTCTGACGAAGAATGCACCGGAAAGGAGGGCGTAACAGAACGCAGAAGGAAGAACAAAAAAGCTAAGCGGAAGCAAGAAAGACCAGGCGAACGAAAACCGAACAGAAGGTGATCTATGCTTCTAACGGTGCAACTTTGGCAAATTTCTTGAATGCCTTAGGGCACCAGATAGCGAGTGGATAATGGCATCCTGATTACGCGAGCACACACTGCAAATACGGATACAGGTATTAAAGTAACGAGATAGAGAGAGAGAGAGAGAGAGAGAAGCTCTCGTAACTTTGCTTCGTTTCACTCACGTTTACGCAATGTTCAGTGATTTAATTACGCGGTTCTTTATTTCCATTCGTATGGAACAGCTTATTTTCTTCGACGCGGCGCAACGTGTTGTTTCATGTATGTAAATGATGAGACATCTCATTAAAGTGTAACACGGCAGAGAAAGTTTTCATCTGTAAAGCGGTTGAAAATCCGAAGGCCAGTAAAAGTATAAAAAGGTTATTGTAATGTTATGGAAGAAATATCCTCTTTTATTTCGTTACCTTTTAAGCTTTTGTTAACCGATGAATATCTCTCTACGTATATTGGGATAGCTAGACCGACATGGCGAAATATCGCATTTCGACATAGCCGATTAGGCGGTTAAGGAAACGCTTCTTTCAGATTAAAGTTTCTTGCGTAATTAGTATGATTTATTGAGATACATCGCGCTATTCCGACAGTTGTTAACCAGTTTGTGGATCTGGACTATATCAGAATTATGAAAGACAGCATAACACTGTATGTAATAATTTGATACAGTGAATTACGATTATTTTAGATTTTGAATAATATAGAAAACATCGTGTTTTACAAAGATAGCAACGTTATACGTAATAATTTGATACGGTGAATTACGATTATTTTAGACTTTGAATAATACAAAAAACATCATGTTTTCCAATATAATAAAACTTTCCAAGTTTATGTTTTATTAAAATCCATAATGAAATGTATAATGTATACAATAAACTGTACACAATGTATAACAAATACATGCATAAAGTAATACGTTCGAATGAAGATTTTACTTACGTGTGCTTACACATTTTTTTATTTTATACAATTGCAATTTATACTTGGCAACGTAATATGTCATAATTCTGTTATCATTTTTTATGATGTACTAAATTCGGAGAAGGTAATATTTTTATTTTTAGATCAATTTTTAGACCGAAGATACATTGGGAATAATGCCAAATATAAAAAAAGAAGTAGAGCAATTGAGTATTTATTAAAACATTTATAAAAAGTACCAAGTATACGAAGGTATAATAAAAACATATAATAAAAACGAAAAACTATAAGAATTTATATTACTTCGCTACGGCTGATTCAGTGCCCTCATACTGCAGAATCTTTATGGCCATATTTATCCGGGAATGGATGGAAATAGATCCTGTTTTAAATAAATTTCCCAAAACTTCACTGGAATAATAAACTGCCAAAAGTGCTTTTCAAAGCTTATGTCAGAAAAGGTCGTATATAAAAGAAGAAATATGTATCTATGTAATAGCATACTAAAAACATAGAAATATCTTCTTCAGAGATTCGATGGCCTCGAATATCCTGCGGAATTTGCTGCGTACATTACTCGATTTTTTTTATTATTAACTTCATCCTTTCCAATTAACGCTGTAAGCTACTTCGATTAATAGAAATATAGAGATTCTATGATATTTTGTTAAATATAACGCAAAGGACGGATTGAAATAATTTTACACAGGATGTGATTGATATTGAAATATTTGAAACAGAAGAAACTAAGTTTTCTTTCAATCCTGATTTCGATGTTTTGTTATTGTTAAATATATACAACTTTCATTGGTAATTACATAAAAATAAAAAGACCGAAGAAAAACGAGAGATTCTCTTCGTGACAATATACAGAGTGTCCCAAAAGTATTTATTAAAAAGATTTATTAAAATGATTTTGGATATCAGAACAACGAAGAAACTTGTTAGAGTATCGTGTAGGTCTATATACACTTCCCAGTTACTTACCAGTAACTGTGTAGGTCAATAAATCTCCCGGCAAACTTTTCTCTCTATTTTACTGCACACTTCGCGTTTGTCGCATCGAGGCAAGTGAACTAAATTTCTTAAATACACTGCCTATAAAGTTGGTCAAGCGATGAATGCCACTGACCAGGGCTATTCAGACGTTATACGATCATTGGACATGATTGCCCTTGACTTGATTTATTTTTACAAGATACTTAGGAAATACGTATGCGGTTCAAGGATTCTTCGGAGAATTAATATTAACTGCGAGAAGAGCCAGGGCTTCTGCTGTATACTTCTCGTTCCTAACAAACCGATGTTATCGCTGTATTGTAATCAATTCACCAGTGTCGTGAATTTCTTTGGCGAATGATATGTATGTTCTTTTGAACTAACTCGATACCGATATATAAAATTATTAAGAACACTAACACGAGGCACCATCGTCATTTGATTCCTATATTTCGAGACACCCTGTACCACACTATCACTGGCATAAAGTTTACATTTACTATGCCGCAATTTTCCAACAGCAACAACTCGTATTCTTAACTTCTGTTCCATCTGCCGGAATTATGTCCTTCCGGCGAAATGAAAAGCCGAAACGAAATTTAGCCGCGCAAATAGAACTTGTCATCATGCAAAACCATTAAAAGTTGGCCTCGCCGCTAACCAGACTAACAATAGCGAGTTATAACTACAGAAACTTGGAAATTGAATATTATCGATTTCGGTGGGCTGTTTAAACGGTAGACAGCGGCCGCCGAAACTATCTCGGCCGAGATTTACAGTCGTGACACGTTCCACGGGTGTAGGTGGAATAATTCTTGGCCAAAAACGCGGACGCAAAATCGTACGGGATCGTGTCTCAGATTGGCAATTTTAACGAGGCAAATTTTCACCAACGACCAAGCTGTTCGAGGGAACAATTTTTTTTTTACTATTACGAGACGGGTTACGAGGCAAGTAAGGACGCATTAATCTGTTAACAGACAGTGTGACGAGCCATAAATCTGTTCTTGGCTATTCCCAGTGAAAATGAACTGCTGTTTGAAAAGTTTTAGTAGCTTCGAGCGGCACGATCAAAACCCTGGCACGCCGTAATTAGTATTAAATATGAATTTCCGCGTATAAAGTACGCGCACGTGAGTACCCGCGAATGCGCGAATTATTCTGCATACCGTTTTACCTCGCCGGATAAGATGCATCGTTCGCCGGTTATCTGTTTGCGCAACGTCCAACGAAAATCTAATACACAGCGATATTTCAAGTAGATGCAAAATATCCGTTCGTTAGACGCGTTGACTGACGTATATTCATAACCCTATAACTTACGAGTGGAATCGGCATATTTAAATTTTAAACGAGCGATATATTTGAAGCAACGGCACTAACAGAATTTTACGTTGATAATTGTCTTTTACGTAACCGCTAAATCAATATACATACGCTGAGATAATCAAGGCACTTTTCGCAGACACCCTGGGAGATGCTTAAAAAAAAAAGGAGAAAGAAACGAAATCCAATATTTTTCTTGGGGGAACTTAATTGTGTTTGCGAATACTTTCCAGAAACGTTATTTACATTCCTCTGCTCCGTATTTCAAGAAAACATTGCCCCGCGGAATTCAGGGACAGCGTAAAAATATTTAATACCAACCGCGTAAATTGAATCGCCGCTTGAACATCGCTATTATTCTAAAAAGGTAATTTGCTAAAAAACAAAAAAGGAGGAGATCTTTCGCACGGCCTGACCTGTCTACATTTACAAAATGAGAAATTACTAGTATTTATATAGCGAATTATGCACTACCGAATGTTTGCCGAATAGTTTAAATAAACTTTATTTACTTAGGAAGACTAAGCTGACATATCCTTTCGTGTTCACGAAAAATTAAAGCATACCGATGAAATATGGAATCCTTACGGTTAGCATAGTTAACATAGTAAAAGTATAAGTTTACGTACGATATTGCGAAGATTGTTAGGACAATTTATTAGGATATTAATACTACAATTTTATATATAGAATTATTTTGTACATAATTTATAAAGCTATCGTGATTAATTTACGAGGCAAGTTTGTGTCTGAAAAGTACAATCATCTGTGATTATATCGAAAATATTTCTAGATGCAAAACTGATATTCTATGGTAGTTTATCCTGTATACTACATTATTATAAATTATTGCTTCAGGTGCTGTATTTCATTTTTATCAAGCTCGACCCTTTTCTACAGCCTACGACGTAATGCTACGCGTTGTTAATTTAACGTTTAGAAACACAGGCGCGAATTTACAAAAATTTACGAACATTTACAATAATGTGAAGTGTACGTGTAACGTGAAAACTTTAAAACTATTCGTTAAATTAGACGATGCACCATTAGTGTATCGCATCTCGTGTATCACGCAACAAACTGTTCCCCCGAAACGTTTGTTCCGAGGTTTCGTAAAATTGTCAACGTCGCGTGAAAATTCTGCTTGCACAGCTGGCTAACATTATACGGTGATAATGAACAGCGACGAAAGTAGAAACGGAGCTTCTTTCTCCTCGGTTTCTGCATCTTTCTCTATATTAACGTGCTGGAAGCTGAGCACACCAGAGGAAATACGAATGACTCTGTAATGGGGAGAAATTTAATAAGGATCGCCTTAACTGACGTTTCTACGTCAAGAAATCAAAGCCTGTACAACCGATGAAGAAAAATTCCTGCATTTGTATTTCGAAGTTGAAGCATCATTTAATAGCAATAATATTTCGTAAGTTGTATTAATAAAATACATTTGAATGTAAATAATAGTTACAAAATAATGTATCTATATATACGATCTGGACAAATAGATCGGTGAAATTTATTCACGACGATACGTGAAAATTGCCTGCCACTTGATTTTTATGCTGCATTAAAATTGTATAATATTGCATTTCGTATGGCAGATTTATTACGTTTGCTATTATATCTAAATAAGCAAATTTAAAGCAATGAAGCACGAACGTGAACAAAATTGGGAAGCATACTGGGTATATCGTTTCGAGCGTCACAACGTTGTTTACGTTCCAACGAAATATTTATTCGTATACCTATATGCACGTCGGACTATGTACGAAAAACGAGTAAAAAATATTCCGCTATAAAACACGAATGCAATTTCAGTGAACTGTAGCAAAAACTTCTTACATGTTCTTATAATTTAAACGCCACTGAATTAACTACTTCGATTATGACGCGTCATGTAGTATAGGCTGCCACAGCAAAAAGGACTATATTTTTTGAAACTAATCAATTTCTAAGTTTTATTATACCGGCATGAAATAAATTGAGAAACAAGATATAAATAAACAATCTAGTAAGTAATAAATATAGGTGATACACCAGTTTGTTACAATTTTCCCTCGTCGGGCTGGACGTTGCGTATTGCCTTTTTAAAACTTGTTAATCAGTTAAATGATAAATGTAAGTCTTTTCAGTAAAAACGGGTTTTAAATTTTAGTATTTCTCGTCCGCTTTACGAAACTATAAAAAATCTGTTCCTATCATTAATAATTGCTAAAAAAAAGCAAGTTTTCTCGCAGACTGAAAGATACCGAGTCTGGAAAACAGTTAACTGTCATTTAATTGAATATACAATCTGTGATGACACAAAGCACTTAAGAAAAGATCATTGAATGATAGAAAGAATATGTGAAGGAGTAGTATCGTACATTAACACTTTGAAATTATTTAAATTTCTCTCGGTTCCTGAAAAGTATTTAATTAAATAGCTTTCGTTATTGTAAGACCTAAAATATTGGATTCCCTTTTCAGATGTAGGGCAAGCAAAGAGAATTATCGTGAGAAAATTCGTCCAAGAATAGATATTTTTTAATGGAATATCTTGGCCATATAATCATATAGATTAATTAGTTTAAAAAATTGAAGTTAAAAAGTGTATTCTTTGGGGAGAGACGTCACATTTTCGGAAGTGATGTGCGAAAAATTTGTATCTCGCAGTTTCTGAACTTGCTAATTTGATGTTTTCACTTAAGAAATTAGCAAAAACGAAATGCAATGAATTTGTATTAACCGATTAAGAAACATTCTAATTATGTTCATAATTCTGTAATTACCTTAATTTTGATTCTCACAAAAGGAGGATTAATTAAGATTAAATATTACACGGATTATTTATGCTTCTCTGAATCTTATCGTCATCGTCTCTTCCTTTTACAATCAAGATAAATAATGCAGTCAGCTTCCTACTAAGTAATTTTCATCAAAGTTTACTCCCCCAGCGCTTCCATAAGATTTTCTTCGCCTCGTACAGCTCTAAACGCAGCATTCGTTAAGAAATCAATTAAGACGCCAATAAAGCATAAATGTACGTCTTCGCGTACTTGTACATATCTGTGCGTATCTCCGATTCATAACATGTTGGTTCATCATATCCTGCGGTACATTAACCGAACGAAAGAATCGAAGCTGCGAAATACCGGTTTGTAGCGGCTGAAATTTTCAATTTCACTGGCGGCAAGACAGGTGTTCCATTACAAGAGCAGTTTTTCAAAGTCGAAGAATCGCAAAGCTCTGTGTTCCGCTCGTCCCATTATTACTACCACCAGCGGCCCATCAAAGCGTTCACAGTTTTTCCCTGGTTTCTCTCACGCTGGCCCGCCAAGACTGTGGGTGTAGGCTGTGAATAGGTCGAGCACAGTAGGAGGCTGCCAGCATTCCATCGTGCAGCAGACTACTCAGAGACTGTGACCGCAGAATCGTGACGAAAGCTCATCAGTCGTGCGAAAATCCACCAAGCGAGAAATGCCGCGGCGGTCGGCCAAGAAATGCCCAGAGAAAAATGATAATGACGCGGAGGAGGGATAGAAGGATAAAGAAAGAGAAAAAGAGGAAGAGAGAGAGAGAGAGAGAGAGAGAGATCAGTGAAGGAGAAAAGGAAACCGTCTTTGCTTTGTTTTCTGTCACTTCTCTTTACCTTGGCGCGACATGCTGCGCCGTGTTGCGCAGCTAACTGTGTATATGCGCACCTTGTCTCTTCTGATGATATCGTGGCCCGTTCCTTGCAACCTGCCATCGACACCGCCAATCGCGATCTCGCTGACAATAGCGAAACTCGGCTGACGTTGGGACGCGTACGCTCTTCCTTCTCGAAAGCATTCCAAAAGCAGCTCTTTCGTTCTCGTGGGAAAGCGGCTCGTGAAAGACGCGGCCAACCTCCGCCAACTAATCGACGTTTACTTGTCGCATAACTACACAATAGAAATGTAAGCTTCCAACAGGAAACGTAATCTATGTAGAACAGTGGGAAAAGAGAAGTTTAAAATTGCTATGTAACCGTGTTTCCGATTCTTACTAATTTGGGGGGGTACACTTTTCCTCTGGGAACCATTCTTTTTTAAACATTTTTGCATTTTCTCATAGTAGTCGATGAATAGGAACCAAGTGTAAGGGTTTTGACTTTGGCAATCCATCGGTTCCAAAGTTACGCGTCTTTTAAATTTAGAGCTCTTGGCGCATTGTACATGAAAGTTTGAAATTGGTATGTAATTGTACATGCGTCTCTGTGACTAATTTTCGGGGTAGACTTTTCCTCTTGGAACCGTTTCTTCTTAGACGTTTGTTCAATTTGATGATAGTACTTGATGAATAGAGACGTAGTTTAACGGTTTTGGGCTTGGCAATTCGCTGATTCTAAAGTTATGCGTTCTTTATATTTGGTGCTCTTGACATAGACTGTACTGTACTGTAGATACAATGAGGGGGGAAAAAGTTTGAAATTGGTATACTTGCGTATGCGACTGTTACTAATTTTTAGAATAATCTTTGTAGGTCACTCGTTCATCCATCTGTTCCAAAATTACGCGTTCTTAAATGTGCTGCTCTTGGCATACTATACATCTACAATCTACATACAGGTACAAAGAAGGTTTAAAATTGTTACTTGTGTATGTGAGTGCTGGTAATTTTGGGAGGAAACTTTTATGCGCTTTTTATGTTTGGTACTCTTGGCGTACTGTGTGGCTCACTTTAACGTGATAATTATTTAGACGACAAGTTCTGTTATTTATTTCAACGTATATTGCGCGCAAAGTTCTTCATAAATGTTATAAAAAATATATATATATATATGTAACTTAGATAATATTACTCATATTTTTCTATCTCTACGAGACAATACACAGATACGCTCATAGTACCAACAAAGAGAAACGATCTATCTGGCGCGTATAAGACGAAGAAAGCCATAACAAGATTTTTCAGCCTTTTTCGCGCAATAACTTTTGGACGAGAAAATTCTTAAACTTAAAATTGGTATCGTTGAACTTTATTCGATAAGCTCTTTCAATAAATATGGGTTTCGACCAAAAAGATTGGCGTCCCAGAGGTAAAGCTCACGTAATTCTTGTATTAGACATTTCTTATTACGTTGATGGCTAAACTTTACTTTAGGGGACCAACTTTCCCCTTTGCAATTTTGTAGTTTTTCACGTATAGAATCCGAAAATACCAGTTTTGAGGCGAGGCATCCGCTAGTTCAAAAATTATGGCAGAAGCTGAGCATTTTTAGAGTTCTTATAGTTCATCGTTCTTAGAATTCGGAGCTAAAGACGCTCAGTTTTAAATAGTCGTAACTTTTGAACTTTAGGTATTTAGAGCTAAAAATGCTCACTTTTACGAAGCCATAACTTTTGAAGCAGCGGATTCCTTGTCTTCAAACTTCTGTTCTCGAATTTTACACGTCGAAAAGTACAAGATTGCGAAAAAGGGGCAATAATTTTTAGATCCCAACAATAAAAGTTTATGTTACATTTATTTATATTTGACTGTGGATTTTTATGCACATATAGGAAATTTGAAGTTTCAAGAATGCACAGAGCGCACAGAATACCCGAAAAATACATGAAATATGCAAAGTATAAATAATATTCGTTGTTATATCTGTTAGTGCTTTAGTTATAATCCAATTTTATAAAATTATGGTGTTTTTTTTTTTTTTTATTTTTTACTTTGCCCTTTAAACTATATCCCTAACTGTACGTATACATACTTTCATCAATGGTCGATTATTTTTTCCTTATTCTATTTGCTTCCCCCTATCCTCGGCTTCTACTATCGAGTATGCAAATTAGTTTATCTCTCGTTCCGAGCTATCAAACTTTTAAAACAGGATTTCTGGATTTATAGTCAAACTTCGTAGAATCTTTGCTACGTTTTACATGGCCTTGTGCTAAATATTCAGATATTTCGATAACTTGTATAATCTTTTAATCTTCTTAATCGTTTTATAAGTTTCAATCTCACAAACTTATTTCAATACATGCTCGTTGCGAGGAAATTTCGTTAAAATTAGTATCTAATATTTCTCGAAGAATCCCTTCGTTTGTCAAATTTAATCAATAGCAATATTCATGGAAAAAGATGAAAATCTCTCATCAATCTCTGCTTCTAAATTCTTATCTTTGTTACTAATATCACAAAACACTGAAATGCAAAACGTAAAATACGATCTTCGCTACCCAAATATCTTACAATTTATTATGTTTCCCTTTAATCAAATGAAAACGAAGTAAAATTTCAAAACCATAAAACCGAATTTTCTTCTCCAAATGAAACAATCGTTTACGAACAACTTTTACAGTTTTCGCGTTAGTTGATCACGTTATAAACGAAACAGAAAACACAGTCGATTTAACGCAGAATTAAGACGAACAAACTTTCAGCGAGAATTAACGTTTCACGGAACGATCGCCGAATCGGCAGATACTTTTCAGAAGTGCACGATCAATAACGCGAACCGTGTGTAGTCGCAATAAAAAAGATCCGGCCGTCTTTTTATTGGCATGGAACTATATTTGCAAAGTGTCAGGTCCACGTGGCGGAACAAAGACAGACAGTGTTACGCCAACAAAGAGTGCCATTTCCTTTTCTTTTGTCGTTTCTGTATCTGATTTCTGCTTTCCGACAATCTTCTCTTTGAGTATCTCGCGAACAATAACTCTGATATATAGACATTGTTCGCAATGACATTTACGTAGACGTCGAGGAAAAAGTATACTCGTGTTTGCATTCTCCTTCTATGAATGAGACACTCATTCCGAAGTGTCCGTACGGCACGATGACAGTACAATCACGCAATATCATTCGGCTGATAAATCGTTTAAAAGATGACGCGTACGCGTATTCGCCAACAAATACAGTATGAAGCGTTAAATAGCCGTGAGGTACGTTTATTTGCGTATGTAAAACCGTTGGAATTCTTCGTCTTACGATCTACAGAAATTATTACTTATTAATTCGAGATAATAAGGAACGATTAACCGTGATTTATTAAAGTAGTTTGAAACTGTTTCCGGGAAGCGGAAAACGCATAACGAGCAGTTTCTGATACATCTTCAAATTGCGTTGATAATTTATCACAGTACGCCGAGTAATTTATTGTTGATGAACGCTCCGCGAAAGTAACTACGAAATAGAGTGACGTACTTTCAAAGTTCTCGGAAGAATGGAAATAAACTCGAGCAAGGGATATAATTCTTCGGTCGATAACTGCCGCTATACAGAGCAACGTCTTCTACATTTATTATCCGCTGTTATCGAAACTATTCTTTTACTTGATTTCGAGAGTAAACAGACGTTTATCCACCCTCTCCATAATTTAACAAATTTCGCATACAAAATTCATCGTACCTAACCCAGACACACGGACAAACAGAAAAATAAGGTAAATAAAAAGCATTAAAGATATTGCTTGCCGTAATATTACAATAACGAAATTCTTTGTTTTAACAATTATATATCTTTGGTCGGATCTAACAGGTTCGTTCGATTCCTGAAGTCTCTCAAAACTTGGCATCTTTTGTCACTTAATAATTCTTAAAACCTAGATAAATAGTAATCTGTATAAACTTATTTTTGTTTGATTAATAATGATCCAACAAAGTTTGTTTTTATATTTTAAAGTACATATAACTAGATTAAAATACCTTATTATGTTTATCGATTTATTGTAATCGTTTATATTGAGAAAGAGTAAACTGATTTTCTGAAAGGAATTTATTAAACGAAATAGATGCTCTGTAGAAAAAGAGAAAAAAGAAATAAATAATAAATATTCCGAATCTCTAGATTTTCGAAACTTTCCGCAGTTTCTTATTTGCGTTTCGTACGAACACCTAAAAGACAAATGTCGAGCCATTTCTAATTACATCAAAGGACAAGAGAAAGTGTAAAGTTGCCAAGTAATTTATTTGTGTACTTGCGTATATTTATATATAATACATAATAAATAAATATATATATAATATTTTATATATAATATTTACTCATTGTCCTTGTCAAATGCAATTCTGTTTTATAAAATTATGGAAAATTACGGTACTTTTGCACCACCTACGTTTCAACTTTTCTTCATTCACTACTGTAAAATATTTCTTCTGAATCATAAAATCATATTAAAGCTTGATTCACACTAGCGATCACGGTACAGTCAGATTGCGCCAAGTCAGCCGGTGAAAATCGCTTACGCGTAATCCAATGATAGCATTCACGGTAGGCGGTTTGGACAAGTCAAATGAAAATCTGTTGACCGTTGCGCGTCGGTTTGCTAGCGATCAAGACCGTAGTGAACAGTGGAAAAGGAATATAGAGGACGAACGTTTAATCGAATTCGTACGAAATTACAGCGAGCTACGTGATTTTAGCACAACGAATATCGTGACGTATGTGACGAAATGAAGTTGTGGATCGAAATGGGGAAGAAACTTCAAAAAGATTAGCGGTTTTATTGTATTTGTTAGGACGTTTTAAATCATCGTCAACCAGATGACAGTACGAAGTAAAAATTTCTTCATCTTTCTGGCGATTCTGCAGCGTCCAATGTATTAATGTAAATCCTCATCCAAAATTAACTAAATTTTCATTAAGGTATATTTGAAAAATGGCATTGTTCTTTCAGTGAAAAAATAAAAACGAAAGATAAAGATGCCTCGATAAAATCTTAGGTTTGATATAAATATAAATATATATAAAAGATGAAATCGTAATCTGACAGTACCTTCCACCGCTAGCGTAAATCAGTCCTTACGCATAATCCAATTAAAATCTCATTCAATTAAAATACACAAAATTCGATTTAAATTAAACGAAAATCTCTTAATCGGTGCTTGATTTCACGCGATCAGTAGTTTGAATCAAGCTTCGGTGTGAACGCCTGGTAAAATCCTACATTTTCATTGATCATGATCCGATCGTACTCTCGACCGCCATTGCGAATTAGTGTCTTAAAATCGACAAAGCAGCAAAAGTGTATCACCTTGTTTCCTGTGATCTTTGTACGTTAAGGTTCGAAATTAATCAGTAGATTACGGTATCGCGTCGTTTCCGTGCACACTGGCAGGAGAAAGCTGGAAGCTGGCGGAAAGGAAACGACAATCAACCGAGTAACAAGAGACCGAGCCGTGGGAGATGGATTATTGTTGGCGGCGGACGAAAAGAGAGATGAATCGAGGTGAACGCGATGGAGATACCGTTGACGCGGCGCTCCGATTAGAATATTTACCGGTGTCATCCGTTACAAGCTGCGGAGCGTAATATACAGGAACGAACCACGGCCAGCTCGGATGACGCAGTGTAGTGTCAAAGGAAGTCAAGGAGCCGAGATCGTCCGCGAACGCTCACACCCGTGGAAATGGCCCGTGGGCGAGCCTGATTTCTCCTGGGGTGCGCAGAGAAAGCTGAAGATACGACAGGAATATACGGACCTGCCCCGAAGTGAAGCGAGACGCGAGAGGAAGCTGAAGACGCGGACGCGTGTATGGGTACATACAGTCAATGAGAAAAGTCTTCGTGCACTTGGTGAATCTTATGTACCTGACTAACAGAGAAACTGAAAATGAACTTTGTCACGACGTTATTTAGACTTACATGTTAGTACGATTAGTATTGTACGTGTACAGTCGGAGACAGAAATAACTGGAGTGGAAAGTGGTGGAAGAAAGTAGGCACTTAGTGAGTTCTATGTACCTGATTCATCAAAGAAACTAAAAACAAGCTTTGTAAATTATTTATACTACCATATCAATAGAATTATCATTCGTGTACAATCGAGATAGAAATAAGTGAAAGGTAATGCAAGTACGTAGGCACTACCAGTAGTAGTGAACTTTGTGTACCTGATTTATCGAAGGTACTAAAGTGAACTTTCTCATGAAATTACTTATACTTACATATTAGTGCAATTATTATTCATACGCAGTGGGAAACACAAATAAATGGAAGGTAGTAGATGTAGATAGGCACTCAGTGAATATCGTGTACCTGATTTACCGAAGAAATAGAAAATGAACTTTGTCATGCAATCATTTATGCTTGTATATCGATACAATTATTATTCACATACAGTCGAGACAGAAATAAGTGGAAGGTAGTGTAAGTACGTGGGCACTTGGGCAATTTTGTGTACCTGATTTATCAAAGGTACTAAAGTGAACATTCTCATGAAATTAGTTATACTTACATATTAGTGCAATTATTATTCATACGCAGTGGGAAACACAAATAAATGGAAGGTAGTAGATGCAGATAGGCACTCAGTGAATATCGTGTACCTGATTTACCGAAGAAATAGAAAATGAACTTTGTCATGCAATCATTTATGCTTGTATATCGATACAATTATTATTCACATACAGTCGAGACAGAAATAAGTGGANTTATTATTCATGTACAGTCGAGACAGAAATAAGTGGAAGGTAGTGTAAGTACGTGGACACTTGGGGAATTTTGTGTACCTGATTTATCAAAGGTACTAAAGTGAACATTCTCATAAAATTAGTTATACTTACATATTAGTGCAATTATTAATCATGCGTAATCGTGAACAGAAATAAGTGGAAAGTAGTGCAAGTACGTAGACACTTAGTGAATATCGTGTACTTGATTTACCGAAGAAATAAAAAATGAACTTTGTCATGCAATCATTTATACTCGTATATCGATGCAATTATTATTCATGTACAGTCTGAGCAGAAATAAGTGTAAGACGGTAGAAGTACCTAGGTACTTTATGAATTTCGTTTGCAAAGATACTAAAAATGAACATTGTCCCGAATTTACTTATACTTACATATACCTGCAAGATATTAACGCAATATTAAACCTACTGTTGTTATGATTTCATGAAATTATAATAGCTGTGTTCTATTTTTGTAACATTATATTTTATATCCTTCTACTTCTCATTTTCCTCAGTGAGGATCAAAATGAATGTATTATGTTACATTTTAACAATGTCTGCCTTAATGTATGAAAAAAATTCGTAGAGCTAACGTCTTTACTATAACATTTCGTATGTAAGGGGTGTGTATAAACTTTTCTCAGTGACTGTAGAAGAGTAACGATTCGAAGAAGATGAAAAAGCGAGGGAAGAAAGCGCGTTTAAATGAGGAAAAAATGAAGATTGAAATGGGGGAAACGAAGAAGTGTGTCGTAAGCGTGACGAGGATGAATGACTAGTTTCGTATTGAAATAAAGCAACTCTAAAATGTATTTCGTTCTTCCTCGTGGCATTATTAACTTCTCAATCCAGATGGCAGAAGAGTCTTAGAAATGAACATTTTAGAATTCGACAAATCAATCGAGATCAACAAATGATCTTTATTCATTTTTCTCACACACTTTAACAAACACTTAGGACAAACACTTTTTAATTTTTCCTTCAATATCAACTTCAACTTGTTTAAACGAAACATTCATCGTATGATACGATGATCTTAGGTTTTATTTCTAATTATTTCATTGCAGCATTGTGTTATTAAATTTAATACACTTGGACCTAATTAGTTCGTATATGTTTATATTTTTTATGTTATGTTATGTTTTACGTTATGTGTATATTTTTTATTATATATTGTTATCAAACTCAAGCAAAAATGGACTTACCCATTTTGCAAAAACAACTCTGGTAAAGAACACGATATTAACAAAGTTCAGTGTCGTAAAGTTTATCAATTTTTATTCCGTAAGAACTTGCGAAGATCATTTTCGATGATATTGGTTTCATCGTATCGTGAGTCTCGCCTTTAACTACTATAGACTACACTTTTATTGAAAGAATCGATAGAATTTGATAGTCGTTTTTTTAACAAAAGGTCAATTATTTCAAATTTCCAATACTTAGGTTTTTCGAAGAATCATACTCAATCGGAATAAAAGTACATTATTAAGAAGCTTATGTTCTGTACTTTGAAGTAATCTCGCAATTATGGTTTAATTTAAAGTAGTATCACGAATATCTTACAATTGTTGGACAATCACTTACAAAAATAGTTCTAAAAATATCAACGTAACATGACACATACTGTGTACTTATGTAGGACGACACGTGAAGAAATCAGGCTACACATTACGGAAGTAGGTCACTCATTGCTGAAAGATTAACGACGAAGTAAACCAACAGCTGGTTCATCAAAAATCCGAAAGATTAAGTAAACTTTCTCTTCAACGGGTGTCTACGTATCCTTCAGACTTAAATGCTGCCAAATTTTGATCCATATGTTTTACACACTGTAAATTCGTTAATAACATTTTCTTATACCGACTTCCTCGTGTCTTTGTAAGTTAACTCATGCGTATGACGAATTAACATCTTTCTTTTATGTTGCCTTCCTCATGCTGTTACCAGTTAATTCGTTTCGTAAATATACGCAGCCTAATCATTATACCGTTCTAGAATAAAAGCCGATCTGTTAGATTTATCGAATATTACAAAGTTGTGACTAATTGTAGTTGGAGAGAAGATAATTTTGTGCCAACAATCAGAATCTATGAAAACGTAAATTTCTATCTACGTTCAAACAGGCAACATGAACGCTAAGAACTTGACGTATGAATGTGTTGGGAATAACTTGCAACAGACTGACGTATTAA
The DNA here is from genome assembly GCA_014737525.1 of Bombus difficillimus. Lineage (NCBI taxonomy): Eukaryota > Metazoa > Arthropoda > Insecta > Hymenoptera > Apidae > Bombus > Bombus difficillimus. The sequence continues at coordinate 380,797 of JACXIT010000138.1, read as the reverse complement.
AACGACAGAATATATCGTAAATAGACTTGCTAGGATAATTTTTCAAAAATAGTCCTCTCCAATGATCACACAGCCGTCGTACAAGTATTTGCGAGGAAAAAGGTACAGACAGAAAGACGGAAAGTGCAATGCATCTTGGAAATTGAAATATCATAAGTACAAGTTACGCAAAACCGAGGGTAATTTAATCACAACTGCATTGCTTATTTAATATGGGCTGCTTGCTCCGCAAATAAACAGCGTCTGCTTCCTTTCGCAGTCTCGGTCTCAAAAGTGGACCGAGCTTGGAAAAACGAGAAAGCAGACCACGATTCTCGAGTACGAAATCCCCGTTACCTTACTTCAACCGAGGAAAACGCGCAGAACGACACGTGTAGGAGTAAATGAAAATAAACATAAAGAAAGTCGGTTCGGAGGGTGGAAAAATCATATCAGCGAAGAAGAAGCAAAGGAAATTCAAGCTCGCCGGATAAGAGAAGCTCGGAGCATGGAAAACTGCGCAGCCACAAACAACCGAGGTAAGGTTGGAACGATAGTAAAAGGGTAAAAAGTAAACATGCAGAAAGCGAAGAAGCTTCGGTATAAAACGCCCAGGCAGAAAGGAGAAATGGGAGACGAAACGAAAACTCTAACGAGGGAAAAGACAGGAAATAAAGAACGATGGGCCTGGATATTTCGTTTTGCCAACGGATGTAGTTGTCGGTTGTGCTTTAACAACGGTTCTTGCACCGGAAGTGAATACGGTCTGGTATCACCTTTGCCAAGGAATAACACACCACAGCGTGGACCCACGAGAGTTGTTTCAAAGGAGACGTCCGCCAATTTATCCTGGCCAACAACAACGGCTACCTTCTCCCATAACGATGTACCTTCGGATACATGCGCCGTGCTGTCACGCACAATCGCCGTAGCTCAGCCGATCGACGTTTCGACAAGCCAGCTAAACACAGTTTTCGATATTATGCCGGTCACAATGGCGATATCGTATTATTCCGAGGAAGATTATGAATCAATACGGCCACAGTGAATTAATAATCGCAAGATTGATGAACATCCTCTGGCTATTTTTGTAAAATATGTTAATGTAATAATGCCGATGTAAAGGCGTTTTTGGCATTCAGAAAGTACTCGAGAACTTATTTAATCGCTCTTAAACGTATAGAAATATATAATATGATTATATTAATATTAAATATTATTACTTAAACGTATGGAAATTTATGATAGATAAAAAAGGTAAGAAATATATAATATTTCTATACGTTTAAGTAATAATATTTAATATTAATATAATAATATAAATTAATAATAAAATTAATAATATTTAGTAAATTAAATATTTACATACGAAATATATATAGAAATATATAATATAATATATATAAATATATCATTTTCGCTTATATGAAAATAAAGTTATTCAATTATTACCATTGGAAAAATTTGATAATGAAGATTCTATTCTTTTATTATCAAGTATCGTCAAGCGATCGTAAGAGTGTAGATTTTTACACAAATGGCATCAAATTGTACTAGGTCGTCCGGAAAGTTTCCTTCGTTTTATAAGAAAATAATGGATGTACATTTTCTATTTTATATTATTTTATCGAATCACAACGATCGATAGATTGGGTTTCATGTTTGTATAAAGATGCATCGTTGTAAAAGACGTGTCTGTAAAAGAAAGATACTTTTCGGACAACCTAATAGATTAGTTTTTAAATTATACGTGAATAATTCACTATTTCTCAGAAATGCAATATTTTAATAAATTGAGAGGCAGAATTTCTACGACGTTCTCAATCAAAATATTTAAATTTTCATGTTGAACGAGTATAATGGACTTAATTTACTTAATTGCTTATCCTTTCATGGTCGATGACTTGTTAAACATAATAATATGTTAAAACTGGTTTCCTTCCGCTACAGAGTTTCATCATTAAGACAAGAGCAGAAAATATAATATTCATTTTAAAATAGCACACGCACAATTAGTATTAATATCATCTGATTTCTTTCTCTTAGGCTAATCGTAAATCTGTAGATGCAAAAAATATATAATATTATGTTTGATTATCTAAATCAATCAAAATCGATAAATATTCGCATTTAGCAAATCATGTTGCACAGATTAGGATCAATACAACGATATTATCATACTTGTTCTTCTGCGAAATTCCTATATCATTATCACACATAAATGGTGTCTACCGTTGTTCATTCTCGATTCAACTTCCAAGTAAAATGATTCCCTCGAGCATTCCTGTTCTGAATAATAACTATGCTATGTTGCCAAGGGTATGGCACACTTCAATAGGATTGCTTACTGTTTCTATGAACACATCATAATGCCACGAGTATGTATTAACCTGCAGCAGACTTTCGTATATCCAAAAACATATAAAATATCTAAGTATAATAATTGTCAAGTAAGAAAATAATAAGTATTATATGGATAAGTAAAAAATTCTCTACCTAAATTCTATAGTTTTAGTTATCTTCGTGAAGATATGAATTTTCTTAAATATTCGAAGCCTAATCATTATACCGTTCTAGAATAAAAGCCGATCTGTTACATTTATCGAATATTACAAAGTTGCGACCAATCGTAAATGGAGAAAAGTTAATTTTATGCCAACAATCAGCATCTGTGAAAGCGTAAAACGTTAAGAATGTCGTGTAAAATAACTACACGATGCGTTAAAAAATCATAATTCCATAGCATTTATTAATATAATTTCAATGACAAGGTTATATCGTTTTTACAACGTGTTTCGTCAAATAACGAGAAATTTGGCAAAATTACCCCCGTTCTAAATTCTTATCGTATTTAATTATATTTGATTTATTCGATTGTACAAATGGAATTATTCTCAATTCTATGGTTTCGGTATACAAAACAAATAATTTCTTATTTGCTAGTGATATTTCTAAAAAAAATACCTATCTTCTACAAATCTGTGAATGTCGTTCTATAGTCTGGGTCGCGAATAACCCAACTCTGCGGTTGACGCGTAGTAAAATAAATAAATGAAAAAAGAAGTCTTGCTTGTGTCTTGCCCCTAGATCGACTTTCAAATGAGAAAGGCGAACTCCATGTAACAAGTCTCGCAATATTCTAGGTACAAGATCGCATCTTGTCTCTCACTAACTGACACAGCAAAGGCCAATGAAATAAGCCTAACTCATATCGAACTTGCGTAACGCATTCTGTGCACGCGTCTGGACAACTCCTTGCTTTTAGACTAAACACGCATACATTACAACAGGTGGTTCGTCGACTGTAAATGACTGGACTAGTCATCGAGCATCTTGGCAACCTGTTTAAATTTGATTCGTATCTGATTATCGAAGTCGCGCGTTCGATCAATAGCGAAACTGCGAGTGACGTTGGTATTACGAAATATTGTTCCTGCGGCTACGCTCCATAACGCGTCACATTTCGCGTTAGTTGGATCGAATTATGCAGAAACCTAGCGTAAAAATTAGTTATACACAGCATAATTTCGTGGTTTATTTTGCAAAAAATTACCAATTCGTAGAACAACTCCTACATTATATAATTATTAAAATTACCAAGCCTGCTTGCAATTATTTAGCAGAAAATTTCCAAATCACATATTAATTATACTACTTAGTGTTGTACAAGCCATTAAACAGTAAAGTGACAAGAAGAAATCGAAATATACTCGATAGAGACAAAGCTATTTTCTTTTAAAAATTAAGATCTTTAAAATAAAATACGCTCGATTGCAGATCATTGAGGGTTGCCAGCTTTCTGTATAACTCGGTCCGATTGTGATTTACGCCGAGAAGAATTAACTGTTGTTGAACGCTGTAAGAATTTCCCGAGTTCCGCTATCTCGAAGTAGCGGCCATACGTGCCAAGTGAAATCATAAATTTTCCTACTTTCATCCTGTGACACGATATTTGAATTTCAAATGATTCTTGGCAACCTGCGTAACTTTCGTATAATTTTTATTCAGAGTTGACTGTCTGTTAAAGAAGAACATGCAATGCCTGTGACGATAATCGATTTGACTTTTAAAACGGCAGATCCTTTTCGTCGGTTTTCGTCGCATTTTGAATACAAAACTTCTGGCGATTCCTTTTACTCGCGAAATTCCGGCTAATTAATTGTAAAATAATAGGATCTGTATGCGAACTTAAACGGTAAATTAATCGGACTTTTAAATTCAACGCTTCGCGTTAATACAAGAAACGTATAAAACGTTTGACCTATAAGCATCATTCTAAAAAAACCGAAAGCAATTTATAAAAATCTGTGACATGCTATCGAATCGACAAAAATTTCCTCCTCTCGGCACGTTTGTTCTGGCCTCGAAAGTTGAAAAGTTGGTGACGCACGTGGAACAATCAGAGGTATTATGCCAGGATTAAAATTACATCGTTTATATGTCAGAAATTTTCTCATTGGCTGACGCGAATGTCAACGGCACCTGCTCTGGCATAATATTCATTTTCCGTCAGCTGGTCAACCCGACGACGGTAACTTATTATCGTATTTTGCGGTTTCTAACGACACGGCGCGGCGTGGAAAGGGAAACGAGGCTTTCGCTTCAAAGTAATAGCGAATGTCTGCCGTATATTTCACGTTGAAATGAGTAACGTACACTGAACGCTTCCGACACCTGCCAATTAATATGAATCATCGTTAGAGAAACTGAAATACTGTGACAGAGTGAACCAGACCGCGGCGAGAAAAATCCTTTCCAGTCTCATCATTAACTTCTACGCGAACACATTCGATTATACACATGTTCCATTATCTGTACTCTCGTGTTAATTTTTACATCTCTAGCGAGTCGATCGATATAGGTGGCATAATTTTTTTCTTTAATGAAAAAAGCCACGGTTACATTTGATTTTACGAATATCGTTAGAGTGTTCTCTATGTATCCTAATAGCAAACAGTGTATCGTGTATGAAACGTGTAATTGATACTCGAAGACACACGACAAAGTTGCATTCTAACAATTTTAAAATTCAATATGTTGTCAACCAGTCGTACATGAAAATTATTTGCTCGTTCGAACTTTGTCATTTAAACGATTGACCAGTATTAAAACAACGATTAACGTTCATCGAGTTAAGCTAACATTACGTGATTAATGATATTCGTTTTTTTTTACAGAACATGGTAGTTTATGATGTTTCAGTATCTTTGAATTTACTGAATAATTCTTTATCCTTTTCCAACCGTATCATATTAAAATACTTTTCTCTAGTCATAAGATGACATAAAAGTAAGAAAATCAACAGACGCGGCTTTACCATATTTTTTTGCGTAATCTACGATACTCAAACCAACATGCTCGCATAATATTCATGATTGTGGCAATTAGCACATCTGTGGGAAACGTTCGTTTCTAGAATATGTATTCCACTATTTAAAGGATGAAATTAAAAGTAACGAGGCGATGGCGTTCGTACGATAAAGCCGACCCTCGGAAGTGTTTTTAGCGCAAGCGGCGTGAGTGCGATTAGGTAACATGTTACGTTATCTGCTGACGAGTTACGGATCTTACGTTAGCCAACCAATTCTACTGCCGTAAACGTGCGTACACCGTATGCCACTTGTCGAGGCTACGCAGCAGACATGTAGATACGCTAGAGTTAAGCCAACAGTGACGTAGACGTACATACATTAAATTCACACGAGCCGTCCACCAACAATGGCCACAGCTATTACCATGTGTACACTGCTGTTTATACAGGGTGTATCATAGCATGTGAGCTCCACTTGAGCAGTGGACAAGAAGAACAAAAAGAAAGAAAAAAAAAAAAAAGAGTAAGACAAGTTCGTGTGAACTTGTATCCTATGTGACTTCGTTAATAAATATTGACAATATTGCATTAACAATACGTATTGATTCTTTCAGTTGAGAAGCTTGAAGTATTGACGAAATGTATGGTAACATGTGAGACCCGCTTGAGGAGAGTGGACAGGAGGCACAAAAACAATGAAAAAAGTTCGTGTGAATTGGCCTTGTTTCTGCCTGACCTTGTTTCCATCTGACCTTGTTTCATAGCTGTTTTAGTGTTCCAATAATCTGCAACTGCTTACCTTCATGGAAAGTCCTTGAAATGACTAGCCTCGGTCTGTGTCGTTCGAGATATAGCTGAAATTGCTGAAAGATTGCAAAATTCTTCGACACGACGACTGCTAGCTTGCATACAGATCGATTTCGAGCACCTTCCATAAGATTAAGTAGTTATGGATTATCGAAACACAAAAGAGACTATGAAACAAGGTGTGATAGGACACGTGTTCATATCACTACATCCATTTACTATTTAAGTATTACTTGTTCTATTAATTACTTGTTCTATTTCTATGACATATTAATTTCTCCGTTACATATTTGTTGGCATTTATCCAATTTGTTCAAGATTTGTTCAGTGACGTTAGAAGATCATAGAGACGCTTGTTTGCTACATCTCCGCGAGACACAAAGTAGAGCAGATAGATGAAATTACAAAAGATAAACATAATAAAATGGAAAAGAGAAATAGAAAGACTGAGAAAGCAAGTAGGCAATAGATGGATAAAGCTGGAGCCGGAAAGAGCCAAAAGCTGGAGGCAACGAAATGCAATATAGTGCAATAGAGAAGTCCTCGCAACAAGGGCGAAAGCTACAGGAAACGAAGAGATCAGCAAATACAGTGCAGTAAGAATTAACGATAAGAAAGACGATAAGACAGATCTGGAAGAATGTGTTACATGTGAGTGAAACAAAGAGCAACGAGATAGAAAGCTACAAAGTAGCCAAGTTCATCTCGAGGCTGACCAGCTGTGTAAATTAATAAATATATCGCTATAAGATAAACGTCGATCAAATTGCTTTGACGCTAGAATTTGAAAAACTCCAAAAGCTAGAGTCGACCGCTTTGTTCCTTTTGGCCAACGTCTTCTATTATTCTGCACTTGTCCTGTCTCTTGTAGCTCTTACGAATAATCTTCAGAAACTCTTGGATCTTCATCTTATATGAATGCAAAGTTGTAGTTGAATTAGCATATATTCGAGTAATCGAATAGCTGCTTCGAAGTAATTATCGCGTTTTATACGAAATCGCGAGATGTGCTAACATTTATAAAGTTATAAACGTGGTTTTACGCAAGCCGAATTACGCGCGTTTCTTTCAGAGTGACGATCTCGCGAATGCACAAATGATATGGAACACGCACGGCTGCTCTATATTTTAATTAACTTCAGATCGTTAATTTGAAATGCGAATTACAAATTTGCTTTAATCGCGCTCGCGCCACTGTAGCTTCTGATTGTGAACGCGATATACGCAGCTGGGTGCGATGTCGTGATGAATATTAACACCCCGCCGACTGGCCCCGCGTTTCCACGGTTATTTTAACGTTCTATAACTGGCTGTAAGCGTCGTTTACGTGAATTTACTATCTTGGCGTAGATACATATAATGAGGTTATAAAATCGGTCAGATGTTACACTCTACAGGCTTTAAGAATCTAAATAGCATTTTCAGCATATACGTAGAGCTTAGGGAAGATAAGAAGCTGCGGATCTGGTTCGAAACTATAAGACGTCAATTTAGAATTAGTTCTTCCCTCACGGCCTATTTGAAAAGATAAGGAGCTTCGAATCTCGTCTTAAACAATTTTGACTTATTTATTCGTTTCGAAAGATGAGCAGCTCGAGCGCTATTCAAATATGAAAAGCGATTGTGTAAAAGATACATTAATTACGCTTTAATTTACTTCCATAGGACGGCTGATTTTTCATCCAGCTATTTCATCGTTTAGCTACCAAATGAAACAATCTTTCGTTTCATTCGAATAATGCTCCGAAACTATACGTCGAGTAGCTCGCGATGCTTATGAAGGCAACAAAAACGAATCGCGACGTTCGTCGTTCTAAACAAACAACATGCTCCTCGTACATCTTTTTTGTATCTGTAAAAGCAAGGAAGAAACAACCTGTGTGATCGCAAAAATATCAACTGTTCTTTCCTTATCGAAACTCGATGTCGGAAACGAAATAGGATTCGCCCCGAACAGGCAAAGGTTGACCTTTAAAAAATCCAATTGGAACCGAGAGCGAGCGACTTGGTTTCTCAGCAAGACCCAGGATCGGCAATTAATTATTCGGAAGGCAACACGCTGTGGCAACATATTCGCGCTATTAAGTTGCAACGAAGGGTGCAGTAAGTAACCGATACGCTACTGAAGTAGCGAAGGAGATCGCAGGTTGGGTAGCAAGGGCGTTGCATCATAGGCCCGTTTTACACGGTACACCTTTATGGGAATTACAAATCCCTCCGTGCCACCTATCAGGCCTTGAGAATACACGAGGCTAAGTATGTCCGCACGAGCCACATTATAAATCCTAATCGGCTACCGCACGGTCGACCTCCTTCCACATCTGGAAATATACACCGCATGCTATATACTCTATTCGCTTTGCTGGCTTGCTTTTACCAGAGATTTCATCCAGATATCAGCCTCGACTTTATATCATCGGATAACGAGGTGTCGCAATACACGTTGGCCGGCAGCATAAATTGATGCCGATAAAAGGATTTATGGCAGAAGACAGGATAACGTTTAGAGAATTCTTTAAATAATTCAGCGTTGCTGCTTTCATACGTGACAATTTCGCAATATGTCATTTAAGCACTGTGCAGTATGTTCGTTAGATAAGGCCTTTCAATTTTTAGCCGGAGTGGCTTCTCATCGAAAATGGAATTCAAAGGCGGAACAATCGTACGGGATCGATCTGTACGATATTTCTTTAAACAATAAAACAATTCACAAATATACGTAGAAAGCTATCAAGCTATCTGCGATCTCGACTTTTTGCTCGAATATAGGAATATAGGTGCGGTAATAGGAACTAAATTGAAAAAATATCGAAATCCAGCAAGAATTTACTAGGCCAGAAAGCATATCGTATGTAAAACAAAGAAAATGTAAATACGAAAGGAACTGCGTTACGTCCTTCTGTGTTTTTCGTACGATATTCTACGAAATTAAAGTTCAGCTATCCTTCAAACTAATCGCTTTTCGATTATGTTATCCTAACACCTTTTACGTAGAGTGACTAGAGGATTCGATGTATGTGAAAAAGGAGGAAGGTTTCTGTTAAAAAAAAAATAGTGCAATTGCAAAATACACGTCTATTCTTGCGCTTGTGAAAAACATTAGTAGTTCACTTTGAACCATCTGTTTTCTCTCTCGCTTTTTCCTCGTAAATGTCGTCTACGAGAAAAACAGCGGCCAGTAAACCCGTGAACACCCTGTATACAGGTATTTATGAATCGAGCTTATAAAAGAAGGGCGTGATAAGTGAACGTTGGCAGTGTGTATTTCGTAAGCTTTAAATTAATTATCTAAATATGTAAACTCTCACTATTAAATGGTAAATAGCAGATGATTTATGGATTTATAAATTATGTATCTTCTTGATTTATATAAATGCAAATGACGATTTTGCTCCAAGTGCCATCACATTAAATTATTTTACGCTGTAACTATTAAAAAGCTTTAAAAATAGCTATGAAAATCTTTTCTCGAAGTCATTATAAATGAAACATTCCCTGGTATCATGAAAGCAAAGAAAATATTTTGACGTTCAGATTTTGCTGTTACTTAATTTTCCAACTCGAGTTCCAACTTGATTTTAACAGCGTTACGTACAAATATTAAAAAATGAGAGCATGTTTTGTAATTTATACATTTTTACAGCCACCGTGAATTTATATTTTATTCGTATCTAATGAAAGCTAAATTAACTTCCTTTTGAACCGTTTCGTTAAACATATTTTTATTCCCATCAGCGATCTCTATTTGTCAAGGTAATCTGTTATCTTGTAAAAATTTTATAAATAGAACTGTTAATAATTGATCTTAAAAATTCATAAATTTAAGCGAAACACTTCACCAAGGTAGAAATTCGAAATAGAATTTTCTGTTCTCTTATTAATTTTACTCGCTCGTTCTCCCTTTCGGTTCCATTTTATTGTAGAAAGCGTGGCGTCGTTCCTTTATCCTTCGAATAAATCACGGTGGTATAGGCACTAAATATGTCACCCGCCAACATTGGAACACAGGACAGAAACACCCACCCCTGCCACTAACAAGTTTATTTTGAGAAAGCAGCCGAGGATAGTTTATGCAACATCTAACGTTCCAATGGACGTTAAGAACGTGTGTTTTAATAGTCTCTCGCGATTCGACGTACGCAGTTGATAGTATATTACAAAATCATCGTCCTACCTTGAACTATATATTATATAATAAAGCCATCATTCTGGAAACTTTAGATTTAAATAAAAATAATTTACATTTTTATTGCAAAGATAGAAGCAAGTAAAGTTAGTATAACTTAAATAAATGATGAATACAATTTTTAAAGACTATCGAGCGTGAAACGTCTAACATTTACAACCAGAATCTGTTTTGTGGTGTAATCCATTCGTTCGAACATCCGGAAACACGGCTCGAGATCCTTGATTTCGTCAACATCAACGTTATCTCGATGATCTTGCATGCTGTTGCATGGCATTTTGCAAGACGCGGTACCTGAACGAGTGCCGCGAGACACACGCAAATTCCTTGTTTCTGTAACTTTCTACGATCTTCCCGACTTTCTCCTGAATCGATACAAGATAAAATAACGTATTTAAAGGAATCTCACTACAAGAGAATCGACGAGATTGCTCGAACAATAAAACATCTGTACTTTCCGATAATTTGAGCAAAGCAAAGAAACCAACCGAGGACCAATTAACGTCGAATCGATTTTTGAAACGTGCTATAAATTCACAGCTAATTAACGCGCGAGTGTTAAGCTTTCGCACTTTGAACGTACTTTTCACTTTCTCAATACAATTTACAGTGGCGGATAAAAGTCAGTTTAAAATTGATGCATTTTATTGAAACGCAAATTTTGATTTTGTGTAAAAAGATACCATGTTGATAACAGTCGTCTATTCCGTGATATATATTACATACATTTACCCATTGCTTCTATTGAACACAAACGGATTTTGTAAAATTATGCCGTCTTTTCGTATTCCTTATCTGCACATTTATTTTATAAATGTTCTTCCATCCGCCACTGTACATCTCTTCTTTCGGCTGTTCACTTGTGCTTTCATCGTTTATTCCGGCTTCTCGTGCTTACTTCTGGCTGATCCCATTTTCCCTCCCCTTTCGATCTACCTACATCGTTTTAGAGGAGCAAAGCTAACGTACTCCTTCGAGCAACCTTATAAATCCTAATCGGCTTCCAATCAAGTTCCACCCTTCTCCCAGGACAGTAGGCGGCCCGAAAATTTATTCGACTCGTTCGAAATCCCTTTTACCTCGATTCGTATTCCGCTCGACTACGGTCTTGGAAGTAGAAATTTTTGAAAATCTAGTACAAACAAAAGCGAAATTACATTTCTTTTCCTTCGATCGAATTTCTCAGCCGTAAGAAGCGAAAGGAAAACACTGACACTGCTTATCTTCCTTTGTTTCGATTCAAAAGAATTTCATCAAAATTCTACGAATTCTTACTAATCTCTTCTTATTCTTTTTTCTGGATTTAATATACGAAATATTTTACCCACGTGGAATGAAGAACGATAGAAGCTTTGCTCGAAAAATGATTTCGGTGTTAAAAAGTTTCATAGTTTATTTAGAAATATTTTCATTTAAATCTAACACTTTTGTGCGTGTACGCGTGTGTTTGGATAATATAGTGTAATCCCACTTATGTTGGAAATCCCTGCGATATTATGCGGGATATGTGTGCCTCACATTTGGAAAAGTTACTTAAGAAGTCTCAATTAGGTCGTTGCAGTTAATAGAAACTAATTTCTCTAAATTCGTCCGAGTTTAAGCAAAAATATGATAACTGTCAATTATGTGGGAATAAAAGCTACTCAAAGACTCAAGGTAATATTCAATACTATTGGAGTTGTTTTTTATGTCTACGAAGCTTATTACCGCTATCTATCTCATCTGATTATACATGTGAACTGAGTTCTGCATTATTGATGAGTTCCTTTAATGTATTCACTTTTGCACAATTACCGCGTATAACGTAGGATTATTAAACCGTGCACGTCTCTTGTAAAGTAATAATTTAAAGAATTAAAAAACGATCAAGTTTCATAGTACTTGATATATTCCCCTATGCTCGAATATAATAATTTAATTTGTAAATGTGTCCTTGCTTTTTACAGACGAAACTAAAGTCTGGACGAACAGGTAAACAACTTCCAATTTCGAGAAAAGGTTACTATTACAAGCCGCGATATTAAAAATTCGATACTTTGATAAAAAGAAAGATGGAAACTGATTAGCTAATGGAGAATTAAAAAAGTAAAAGGTAAGATAGAATCTGTAGGGACATAACAAAGGATAAAATACTGCTAAAAGTATTATTCCACGTGAAAGTTTGCAGAGAACATGTACATTTTCTAGAACAAATGTTTGAATCGCGCGATAAATCGATCAAACAAAATATATTGGCTAAACGTGCGATATATTGATCGAATCACGTATTACAAATTTGCGACATGAAAAGGAAAAGATGAAGTGATATTGATGTAACAGTCGTTTTTAGTTGTGAAGAGTATTGAATAATGAAAAATACTTCCGCGAAAGAACAAGAAATAAATCGGATAAAATAACTGCGCAATAATTCTCGAAAATGGAATGTTTACGTGTTTGGCATTTTGCGCTACATGAAATAATAGGAAACATATTTCAAAGCCTATATTTGAGCAAGCTTATACTTGTCCAAAGCTTATATTTCATCCTACATTTGTACATTTCTCAAATACCGAAATAGAATGGACAACCTGTTGCATAATTTATGCGAAATGAAAAGTCCCGTGATGCAATTTTCCATATTTTCCAACTTTCTAATATTATATTTTATATATCGCTACAATGTCGTATTCGTACGAACGTCGTCGTTCCAAAATTTGAAATCAGTCAACGAATGCTATCCAATTTTGCTTCAACAGGTTTTTGAAAACTCGCGATAATACGCGTTGAATGTAAAAAAAAAAAAAAAAAATGTTGAAATAAAACTGTCAAAAATTTATTATTTAGCAATCCTGAATAATCGAGATATTTGTGCCACGTTTTTACGAGATTAAATTTCGAAAATTCGAAGCTGTTGCAAGCATAAAGCACTTAGCATTTCGGGAAATGTACGTGCACATGGAATACGAATAAATCAAGTGAGGGAAATGCCATATCAAAATTGTGACTGAAAATAGTCTTTGCCAAACAGTAAAAGAAATACGATCGCATTTAGATTGAAACTACACCGACCTATCATTATTCGTTGTTTAATATAAATAGAGGCAAATGGGCAGCTATTTGACTTTATATAAATTAAGATATTTGCAGTTTCGAAGAATAAAAATAACCACCCGTTACTTTAAATAAATAGACAAAATCGATTAGAATATCAAATTTTATCATCCTTGCGTTTCTTCGCTTTTAGACTTGTCAATCACTTTTTCCAACGCACGTAGAAGGAATAAGGAATTAAAAAAGCTATAAAAATAACATTTGTGTAGATCTCGGTATATATAGAATTGACAAATGTGTAGTAAGAAAAATTTTTTAAAGTAAAGAATACGCAATATTATGTGGAAGTTGTCTTAACTTAATATATAGCGCTTTAACAAATATAAATGTATTAAAATTTTGTTAATTCAAGGGATATTTCATATACATTAATTTAATGTAATTTTGACTATACATACATTCAAATTACCACTGAATCGACTATATTTATCATCTGGATTTTCGATTTTCAGAAGCGCTGCTATAGTTATTTTCAAAGCAAACAATCTGAAATATTCTTGGAGGAAAGAAGAAAAATAACAAACAGCAGAAAGGTAAACGTTCATTTAAAGAAACGTGAGGTATATAGACTTGAAAACTACTAGAACTAGAAAAATTAAGGAATATAGTAGTCGCTTGAAGGTTACTACATAGCTTTTTATCTATCGCTCGTAACTACACACGTTGCTCGATTTGCATTAACGATACATGAGTATCGGTAAAATAAATGAATGAACAGCGAGCCAAGGATAGAAAGTAATATTTACGATCTTATTTTGAAATCAATAGATACATACCGTATGAAATATGAATGATTTAAAATACTATCAATGTATTAAAATTAAATACACGACTTACGTTGGGATATTTAAAATATTTATCGCTAGAGTTGTTCAGAATAATTTTTCCATTTCAAGGAACCTTCTCTATCTTATCTGCACGTTGACAAGTACGTAGATAAGCTGAAGGTAACGAAGTCCATAAATGACAAAACTATATCATAATGCCTGGCATTCTCAGATGCCATAATTTTTTCTTTTTTTACTACATATTAACTTCTACAAACAAGTTTCATCGTGTCAGAATACCCTGTGGTTCCAGCTCTAATAAAATATAAAATCGCCTTCAGTCTTTTTGCCTGTGTTCTTGTAACTAAATTACATTTGCTAAACAAAAAAAGTAAATGTCTATATGATTTCCAGCGTATAGCTTTTAGCGTGCACACCGAAAGGCAGGTGGGAAACAAAAGACGCGTACAATATGTCCATACCATATGTCCAGGAATCTCGAATGTGTTGGCGAATGGATGAATTTAAAGTAGATCCGCGGCACATATGGAAAGACTGGTCCACCATGCTAAGGTATAAAAGAGCGAAAGCTGGCTATAAAAGAGAGAAAAAGCACATCGCCGGAAGGGTAACGTGTCGATTACGTGGGATACGACCTTACAGAGGAGGTCTCTTTTGCCCTGGGATTCCTTTTAATGCTACTCATCGTGAATCGTCGCCTTTACACTTCTCTCTCTCTCGCTCTCTTCTTCTCTCTCGTTGCTATCGTTTCGCTTTAATCGCTAAAGATGATTCGGACACAGCAAAAAATTTCCCATTGTACTCCCTGTACTCTTTGACATTCGATTTATTAGTTAAAAACGACTTTGGCATTGTACCGGGGGAAGAATGAAAAGGTTTTGTGAGTTTTTACATCGCCAGCTGAGGATCGTATAAAATAAAGTGGAGGTAAATTTCTGTCGCATCTTTTTATGCGTACGGTAGAAATTACTGCGCTTGAATAATTATAAATCGCGAAATAATTACGAAGTAAGGAACACTTGACGCGTAGAAATATAGAGGAACAAAATCGTTACGCGTTGCTCAGCCATCTTCGATTTACGCTTATTATTTACGAAAATCATGAAAATGATGAAACTCAGAAAAATATGTAGCTTGTAAAAATAAAAGTATCGTCAGAATATTTCGCCTAACTTTATCACTTGGATGATTATCTCGCTTGTTTTTCGATAACGTTGAAAAATGTCTCAGGACAAGTTGAATGGTTTCGAGACAGACATAATTTGATATTTTTATTAATACGGTGGTCACCGATGCTTTTTTAAACGGGATCCTATATTTTTGAATACATTAGTCAATCCAGCTGGACACCCTCTATAAAAAGTATCAAGTATTAACCAGTTTATTTCGAGAAACTATTAATTTAGCAGACATTTTATCTTCAATTTATGAAACTTACGTACGAAGGACGAAGACAGTATAAACTGAAGAATACCGCTTCTTCAATTGATTTACCAGCAGAATTTCCAAAGAATTATTTTGTGAACAGATCAGTATCCGAAGAAGATGAAGACTTTCTCATCTTCTCGCTCATTTTTTTCAACTTTCCCATCCCATTTTGCACAAATACCACTGACAATTTCTCTTCCTTCAGGAATGTTCCTGAACGTGGTGCAAGAATTTCCGAAGAATGGACATTTTCTAACATGTTCTTTCGAGTATGTCCCGATACTTATGCACTGTAGCGCACTTATTGCATCACATCTGACACGGTATCAGAAATCAGTTACTTCGCTGGAAACCAAATTAACGTGGTATTCGATCAAATTCGCCGAAGACAAAGGCCGCAGCGCGTATCATCGCTTCGTAGGAAGAAAATGACGCGAAAGTCAATTATTACTGACCTCGTGGGCGTCTGTAGCTGTTGCAGCATCCCATATAAAGTTCCTAACTCTCAAGGGCAATCGCTGATACACTTCTAGGCCTCTTCCCTCTGACACATTTCAGATATTAGATTTTGAACGTCAATCAAGGCGGTTCCATCGATCGTTATAGCAGCTATATGACAGAAGCGGATTACACGGGAGTGCCACTAGTAACAGCGTGCATCGTACGCTAGCAGGGCTCGTATCGCGGACGTTTGAATTTTTTAAAGCTTAATGGAACTTGAAAATTGCGAAAGATAGGCTTGATTCACTTTGAATTTACCTTTACATTGCAGATAAAAACAATTACTTTACGCAGAAGACTAGGAATTCGATAAAAATTTATTCTTGTTGTTAAACGTTTGAAGCCTCCTACGAGGCTTATTTCAGCTACAATGAGGAGTAACTACGATGTTTTTATTATACGTCTTGTTTAGGATAGGAATTACTTTCTTTTTTTAAACGGAATTGTAGTTATAGAGTATTACCCTTCGTTGAAACCCTAGAGAGATATCGTCTTAGAAATTTTATCAGTCGTCCAATTTAGAACAGTTTGATACCAATATAACAGTAAGAAAATTATTCTTTAAATTATGACCAAGTAAATTTATTCTTATGACCAATTTGTAACAAATTTTATAACGAATTGAACGGAATTAATTTCATTCCTAATTTAAAAACATTTAAATTTAAATTTACCCATTATATTCTTAATTTCTGTATTTGCCAGCACAGCGTCGAATTTTCCGTGCATTTGTTTCGGCGCATATCGAACAGAGAAATATCGAATTTGTTATTTATACTTATTGTTTGTGATTTTCACAAATACGGTCACGATGCTGGAATATAACGAAGAAGAAGAGTATTCATGTTCCAACGTAAACGGCTGTGTAGCCACAGATACACGAAAAATGAGCTGTCGAGTAAAATTTGCTAATCTGAAAGTCATTTATCATGGCCTTTCTTCTTCTTTTTATTCTTGTCGCTTAAGAAAAAGGGAAACAAATCGTTCCTGAAAACAGATGTAAACTAGATTCTTCATAGCGAGCACGTGAAGTAGTTTTCTTTTTGTAGATTGAAGGTCGACTACGTCTTTTTAATTAATTGACGCGGCTCGTCGTTTTCAACAGAAATTGATTCTCACGATGAGAGGAACGATACGACGAAGAAACGTTCGTTCCTGATTTTCATGGCCAAGATCGATCTGTCTAAATATATCGAATATTCGTATAGTATTATAAACATGAGAAATTCTTGACAAAATTCTCGGCGAGAATAATTCAAAGATAACAATCCATTTGCATGGAAATTAATTTCCATTTAGTTTCTCGAAAGTCTACTCGCATGGTACGTACTATGCGGAATAAGTGTGAAATACTATACGACGCGACTAACAGAAACAACGTCGTAAACATCGTGCAGACGCAAAGCAATAAAATGTCGAGCGTTGATCGCGTAAGTCAAAAGGCCCGCCATTCGCTTTTGTACTGGATACATCAGATTATAATGCAATGACCCGAAGAAACATCTGCCAGGTCGAGACTTACTGTTAGAGCTGCATTGCTAACACGACAATGCATCATGCTACGTGTTCGTTTAAAGCCGTTTCGTGATCCTCATAAACGTCACAGAAGATATAATCATTTCGTTCCGGCGCACCTTAGTTTGCGAGTCGATGTAATCTTGGACATAAAAGTAACCGGAGTTTCTTAACGCCTCTGAAAAAAATCAACTATGAAATTTTCTACCACTTCGTAAACACGAATACCATCTATCGTGGAACAGCTTAATTTATACCAGTCGTGCAGAAGTACTTGAAGCTAGCATCGCGTTACTCTAATTACAGATAGAAGGTTAATTTTACACAATAATTTTATCACGTACAAAAGTCTTCCTAGAACGATATAATTTTATTTTATCGTTTCTTTAACCCAATAGGCTTCATTTTTTTATTTTATTTCTGGTCAAAATCATCGACGAATGTAGATTCTATAATTCAGTGATTTTATCTAGTATTCGAAAATCTTCCTGGAATAATACAATTTTATTTTACCTCTTCTGTGCTCTAATAGTCTTTGTTCATTTTATTTCCGGACAACGTTACGAACGACAATTAAAACTCTATAATTCGGTAATTTTATCATCTTGGAAAATCTTCCTGGAACAATAAGATTTTATTTGATCTTTTATTTGGTTTAATTATTTTTGTTTGTCTATTTTATTTCCGACCAAGGTGATTAAGGAATGTGAAAACATATTGAAAAATAAGAATGTATACACATAGAGCGAACGCAATCTCTTCTAGTCAATGGTGTTCAATGATATTAACTGGATAACATCCATTTCTGAATCGATTCTTTAATTTATTTTTTCATTCGTTACGATAAATGTATTTATAGAAGTTCCCTCGTTTCGCAGAACTGTTACACGATAATCGATAGCATTGCAATCGGGTCAAATAACATCTATGTATCGGGGCCTATAAAATAAATGTAAATGACAGCTAATAATATGGTTTTCCAAGAAACAAATATATTGGGACATGATACTACTTAATTTTTAAAACTTAAACGCTGTATAGACATGGAACAAATTGTACTGAAATAGCTTTTACGTAATAATAATTGACGATGACTCAGTACGAAGGTATGATATTCTTATACATTGCGTAACATCGACAAGCGCGTATGATTCAGATTCTAATAAAATGGTTCACGAGATCAGAATCGTAGCAATGATTAAATAAGAAACCAGAACAATTATGCAAATTATGCTCCGCTTATATTATCGAGCGCAAGAGAAAATGAACGTCTTTAAAGCTACGAAAGACTCGGGTTTAGATATATTCGGATTTGTTTCGAATTTTGTCAGAATAATCACGGTGCTAGAGACTTCTATCAATGCGAATGAAATTTCAAAATGTTTCGAATAACACGTATAATTTTTGTTATATGTATAAATATCTATGGCTGAGGCAGAAGATCCCAATGTTACATTTTTGCAAAAATGAGTTAAGCCCGATGGTATTGATTTTGTAAACAGTTGTATATTCCATATAAGAAACGACAATTTCCAATTCTATCTAGAAATGACTACGACGACATTTGTACATGCCAGTGTCAATATTTTTCATAAAATAAACTTTCTGCGAAAGATACCAAAGTCAACCTAAAAAGAACAAATAGCACGAGCATTAATTGTCTGCTTTTGTATCAGAAAAGAAATGTTAAACAGCTGGAACTTTCGTGTGAATATTATTTGAAAAGGACTTTCTTAATATATCTTGAAATACCAATACCTCGGCTTTATAAGTACGATAAATGACATTGCTACTTCTCGCATCAAACAACGGGAATATAAGCTATCATGAAGAGAAGCCTTTTGACAGATACGCCGAAGTATAGTTAACATGACGTGATGAGGATTCTGCTAATCAAGAGACTCGTGTTTCTTCGTCTGAGGTCAAGTAGCCAGAGTCCTTTAATCTTCGAAAGTCTTGCTATTGTGGTTGCGCTAGAGGGTTGAATCGCGTTTCTAGTTCGCTGTTACGCTTTATGCTTCCTTTTTGTGTAGCGTTTGCTATAAAGAGCATGTGCAGATCATCATGGAGGAGAGTTTTATTCGATACGTACCATTGTGCCATTGAACGGAGGATCTTTCACCAGACCCTCTATAAAACTGCAATGCTGGCTTTACTAGCACATCCCCAAAGTTCCATTTGTACGTCTATATTAATATCATACTGTACATAAGAATTTCGTTTTCCAGCGATAATTTTGATGTTCCACCTATCAGCCAGTTTACGTCTTCGAATTTCCGATCAATCTGACTCCTTCTTGCTTACGTGTATCTCCTCCAGCTGCAGTGCTAAGTGTCGGGCAGACGTTGCCGATTCTTGCGTTGGGATAACACATATAATAAGTTCATGAAAGATACTTGCAAGTGTTGGAATATTCTCGTGGAACCTGTGTAAGTTTCTAAACATACCGGTGGAAAGTTAATACGAAGTAGAGGCAAGGGAGAATCGCGGCCGCGCGCTGCGTGGGCGTAACTCTCCCCTTTCCTTTGTTTGCGCGAGTCTAACTTCTCGGTTGCAGGTCACCGGGAACTCGGGGAAATCTCAGAAATGCGACCTTTCGAACATTTGCTCCGGCTCTCGGCTTCTCTCTCCTTCGCGTTTTCTCTCTTTCTCGATCGAGCTGCGCGCAGTTTCTCACGCCTACCCACGCACGCTGAGAGTGATGAAGCAGTCACACTTGTTGCACGTTTCCCTTCAGTAAGCGCCCCGTACAATCACAATTCCAAGTATTTCGACTTGACTAATGCAATTAAGTAACGTAAACGCGCCGGTCTCGATACAGTCGATCGAACTGCGTCTTAAATATTATGTCCGCTTCTTCTGGCGATGATTTGAGAAGAGCGAGTAACAAATTAGTCGTATACGTAGACCAGGAATTTATTTCACCCGTCAAACGAAGCAATTGCTTCATTTTGAATATTTTTTATATTTTTTTACTGTTCATGCATTTTTTAATTTCTCGCGAATGCTTAAGAATGCAAAGTCAAGTTACATGTGCTTTCAGAGAAGAAAAAATACGATATAGCGTCGTATTTCATTTTAGACATTCAGCCGATACTGACATAAACTTTTCCTTTTATTCAGTTGAATTCGATTCATGTATAGCCTGCATATTGCAAGCGTATTTATTAATTATTAATGCAAACTTTTGTACGAATTATTAACTATTGTCAATATCAATAAATAACAAAGAAAAGTCTTTAAAATGTAAAGATGTAAAGGTCTGCTGCAGCAAGCATACGATGAAGATGAGAGTGTGCTACGATGAACAAGAATGCAGGGTATTTACAATAAATAACGAAAAATGTATAAAAAAGAAAGTGCTTCGGTACTTCCTTCTAACTTTAGTAAATAAAAAACTACTTCTACACCTGTCTTATTACATTCCTTATTACATATTTAAATTATATATAATTATATATTATAAGACCGACGTAGGAAACTACAAGCAATTTCTCTGAAAAATATGAATAATAATAATAATAATAATAATATATACAAGATTTTTCATATATTTCTTAAACATTTGGAGAATATATTAGAAATGGAACGAAAAGGTATTTGCCACGTAGAATGCTATTTTATATACCAATCAGAATCCAGCAAATAGAGATAGACAAATAACAGGAAGGATTGTAAAGTAATGACTGGAGAAAATGTGAAATATTTATGCTATTTCCACCGAATGTATTATTCACGCTACTTACGCACGTTATAAATACCTGTCGATTATTCACTGGATATATTTGTAACTACTTTGTTCGAAAGAATTAAAAACGAATGTGATGGTAATAATTTCTCACGACAGATCCTTGAGCTATTTAAACGATCTTCTCTGGAATCTCTTTCTCCTATAGTCCGGCTTGCTTTGCATCGCTGTGCAATTCCATCGGTTGTTACTCCATAAATACCCCGCGTTCCTCCGATTCCTTGAATTATGTAATTAGTATCTAACTCAAAATATGTCGGCTGAGAACGAACCTACGAACATTTCCTTCTTCTTCGTATAAATTTGGAACGAGATCTCGCGGCAGGTTTCTTCCTGATGAATCAATACTTCGGTTGACAAGGATTGACAGCCGTATTTTTCTCGAACCGAACCAACTTCTATGCGAAATTTACTACTTGCGGCAATATCAAGTTGTAATTGTCCATTACTGACGTTTGTTGATGGAACATGTGTTTTTAATTTTCTTTTATTTTGAAAACGAGGAACGTAAATCGGCGTTCCTTATTTGATTTGATTTAACATGTTTTCCAAAGTTAGACGGAAATTAGACAAACTGTGTAAGATTAATTTCACGCTATTACTCTTCAACGATCTTTATGCTTATTTTACGTAATATCATTAATATCCTTGTCGAATATTGTACATGTATGTACGAATTTATATTTGTAAGTAATAATAACGGATTTACATCGGCAAGGCTTTTATTATTTTATAACGTACCAAAGCTTTCTTATAAACATTCATTTATTATATGAAATAAAAACGAGAACTGTGCATCTATCGTACAGAAAAACAGTAAAAGAGCAGAATAAATTGAAAAATATTTGAGTCGAAACAGCTATATATTTTATCCACATTTTGTTCGTGTTTATTAATTGTTGAAAATTGATGTTCCATTTATTTAGAGAAGCTTAAAAACGTTCTAACGAATGCATAGAAAGAATATATTTTGGGATAATTAGCTCATCTATAATGATCTATAATCTATTAGGTCGTCTGAAAGGTTTCTGTCGTTTTATAAGGAAATAATTGATGCACATTTTCCGGTTTGTATTATTTTATCGAATTACGTATGATCCATTTCGTTCTATCAAGATAAAGATTACAACGTTCGATAGATTAGGTTTCATGTTTGTATAAAGATTCGTCGTTGTAAAACACGTGTCTGTAAAAGAAAGACACTTTCCGGACAACCTAATATTAAGTTCCGAAAAGTTTCTTTCGTTTTATGAGGAAATAATAGACGCACAACGTTTATGTTTTATATTATTTCCATTTGTTCGATCCATTTTGTTCTGTTGAGATAAACATCGCGACATTTCACAGACTTGGTTTCACGTTTGTATGAAGATGCATTGTTGTAAAAGACACCTTTGCGGAAGAAAGAGATTTTTCGGACAACCTAATATAAGAAACACCGTGCTCCTGTTTCCTACAGCGTATTCGACGCATAATAGATATAGCTTTTTGTTAAAAATAATATTATAATCTTGTGCAAATTTGTATAAATTTCTAGAACCAACGCAAATGTTTAAAATAATTCCTCCCACTTAATCGATCTTTTGTACGTCAACGTTCGTTCACAATATACAGTTTGTAATAGTATATAATATAATAAATTTATAGCATAGTTTGTAAATAAAATTGCAATTTATCATTTTAAAATATAGTTATTTTTCTTTCGTATCTATCCTATTTTGTATCTATTTTGTAACACTTGTATTAATAATTCCGTAGATACCTTGTGTCTCGCGCTTCTTCTTCTTTTGTTAAAAATATCTAATCTTATTTTTACTATTACGATGTTATTAAACAGTGAATAGATATAAAAAAATATAAAAATAAATATAATAAATAATAAAATCAATATTCGTATTTCTGCACTAAAATATACTAAAACCGAGCATGATCTCTTCCCTGCGCTATATTACTTCGGAAATTAAATTCTCCATTATACAACTTAATATCTAAAATGTTATTCGTATACCTATATACATATATACAGGACCGGCGTGACATTTTGCAGTGCCTGAATGCACATTCAAATTCTACGCTTAAGTTTTACAACGAGGAATTATTTATTTACAAATGCTGTTACATATTATATATGTTTTATAAGATGAATATTAAATAATAATACAATCCAATAATAATATTAAATAATTTTTCTCGCTTTTCTCGACGTTAAATCTTTGATAACATCATCAAAATCGATCGCATTTGTTACTTCGCTTTCTATTGACAGAATAGTCAGAGTTAGAAATCTCTCTTGACTTATCGATGATCGCAGATCATTTTCGTAGACTACGGGGCCTCTCAAACCTGCCTTGCACCGGCCCCGCATATATATAAATGTATATTTCATACCACGGGAATGGGAATAAAAGGCGAAAATAACGTGAAACTATTTAATTTACCGCCGATTAAATGCAGTCCCGTTATTCGATTACCTTATTTAATTCATCGATTGTGGAAGCATAACTTCCGTGTCAAATGCTCAACGTATCGATTGCAACTCACTCTCGTAAGACACGGCGCAAAAATCAGTTTGATACGCTTCTCCGTCGATCATAATTAATCAAAAAAAAAAAAAAAAAAAAAAAAAAAAAAAAAAAAAAAAAAAAAAAAAAAAATAACTGGACGCAGACGGTCGTGAGAAACGATTAAAGATACATCTTCGTTAGTACAGCTATCGATCGGTCTGCTCACGCGTGCATAGTCGTTATCGGTCTGTCTGGCAATCTATTCTAGAATAGTCGGCGATTGATACACGCTGCCAACGGTATTGACGACGCAGCTTTATACACGCTGATAACGATGTCTTTATGCATGTATCTTGTATGGACTTGTGAAATGCCAAAGTGCACTTGAAATTACAGTCTGAGAAATTCGCTGGATCGACGAGCTGTAAAATCTAAGCCTTAAATTGATAGAACGTGTCTATATATGTGTAACTGTGTAACATTTCGGACATTTCGACTACTGACAATGTCAGGCGTTTGATTAATCGCACGCCCATCCAAAGCAAATGATTCTTATCGCTTTTCAGAAACAAATGATTCACGTTCCGGTTGCATTTAGAAGTGTTCAAACAGCGATACGCTGAAACATGACATCGATACGTTCGATTGCCTCTATGCACGTACAATGTACACCTCTGTTCCGCCAAATTAATTTTACGCTTCAATTCAACTGGCTACTGATAAATCTTAGTCAGTATATATCTACAGTGTTGTAAACGTAATCTTATCATTGATTGTAAGAAAATATGCTGATTATTCAGGAAGCTGACGCGTTCTCAATTTCGATTATTTTTAAATATGACGTAGAAATCAACATTTTGAACAACATTTATACACGTTCCACTAGCGCAACATATTATAGAAGAAACTGATGACCAATGGTTAAAACCTAAAGATGTCATAATTTCGTCAACTCATTTTAATACAATTACTGTTCATGTCCTAACGATCAAATATTTTTAAGAAATATAGTACAGTTTCCACTCTTCCACACAGATTTCCAAACTTTCTTTAAATCCAAGATTCACGACCCTAAGATACCCATAGTTAAAGAAGAAATATCCAAATTCAGTAGTAGATATAACATAAGAATTTGAGATGGATAGTGGCCGTGATAGTTGTAGTTGCTGCTGTGTGTAGGATGAGAGGGGTTCTGCTGCGAGTCGCCGGTATCGCTGCTGGGAGTACTGTTGTATTTTTCTTCTCATTTCTGATGCCGCGGAAGAAAAATCGGACTCCGGTCGCCAGAATTTGAAGAACCCGGGTCCCGAAGGTTCGTAACCTAAGGCGCTAAACACTGCGCTGCCGTCGTCCGACACTAGTTAGTGTGGAGTGTTGGTATTTTGCTGTCGAGTGCCGCCACAAATTAACAACCATCAAAACCCACTAATTACTCAATTACTTGATACGATGGATCAGATCCGCAGGCTAAAAAGACATTACCCTTTAGATTTAAGAATTAGATTCAGCTAGAATCAAACGTACGATAATCATTTATTATTCACGTTATAGTACCACGTCAGAATAATTTACTTATAATTCTCAATGAGAATTGATTGTAAACTACTTCCAAATAAAAAAAAAATCCAAGATAAGAAACATTGAAAACGATTTTTGACGATTTCAAACGATACATTTTTTATGTCTTTGTGAGTACTTAACATTGAGCCATGTTAAAGAACCCCTTTGAGTCAAACTTCTGAAACTATTAAACTTTGTTTAGCATGATGTTCCCCATTTGTAATAGTCATATGATAAATAGCAACGATATTAAACTTGTCAAATGTAATCTTCCTCGTATATTTTGTAGCCAATCTGCTAATATAAATGAAACGAAGAAAAATGTGTATGTACGGGATTGTCTACAGCATGAAACATGTTACAACAATAAACATCGCAGGAAAACATGTGTTTCAAATCTGTATAAATGTAGAACCCAGGAAAAATCGGCAGAAGAATGGTATGGTACAAATGTCACATGTATATTTAAAATGTACACTGCATGAAATTTATGGTACATTGAAAACTTTCACGAACATGAAATTTATGAAACAATGAACTTTTATTGCTTTAAATTACGCGCGTAATTCAGCCTACAGAATGAATATAAAAGCTGGAACATGTATTCTATAACATGTCCTAATTATTATTCCGTTTCTAGTATTTACGTTCTATACTTTGTGAAGAAATCATGCATATAGCCATAATACCTTATGTCATTTTACATCGAATGTAACTATTTTTCTATCTGGACACGTACTTCAGTATCGTTTTGCAAATACTTTCGTAGATAATATATTCTATACTGAACATTTCGCGCGATTTTATAGGAAATTATAATTTGCATAGAAAATATAGAAAATAATATCGACGTTAATTCCTTGCGATAACGAAGTAATCAAACGAGTTATCTCGGGAGAAGAAAACCGACAAAAAGGTTTTATCACGAGTTAACTAGGACTGATTCCGATCTTTGCGTATCTTGATCCCAGAGATATCGCGGTACAATAATCGACAAGGTAATAATTTCTCACACGATAATAATCATGCGATTAAACAAACTTTGAGTTTCACTGTGAAATTTCGATTCTTCGTTTGCACAGCCAATAATTTGAAGGAGAGCATGCATATTTTTTCATTAAATGACATGGAACCAGTCTCATTACATTTTAGACATACTTCGTGAATCGCGAAAGAAGATAAAAGACGATTGACATTTCGGGAAGAAACTTTGCAAGATAAATGGTTAGATGGTAAAGAGTTGAAAGGAAAATTTGTAAATTTACGTACAGGATATAATTTATATCGCATCGGTAGAGTTTTACGGAGCGATCGAAGAGGCGAACGACGCGATGTTCGGTTCCCATGATTTTCAGCGAAGTTACTCGCCACATTCGCCGCAAACCATCCACGCAGAAGATCATATTATTCGATTTAGTCTGATGATATATGTCACGTTAGCTATCGATGAAACCACTAACCAATGACCATTCGAAACAATACGCTGCTATGCGGTGCACCTTGTGTTCAACCGCAAAAATTCACGTTGCCAGGAACGACGGCAGATAGCAGCCTTTGCGTTACATTATCGTTACACTTTCATCTCTCAAGCACAGCGTTCAGGCAAAATCCATCGATAACAGGCTCGGATAAAGCTGAATGCGATATCGTACTTTCGTTTCCGCGTGTCGTGCAATACAGGTGCAAGATATCAAGGGGGATGATTGCATAATAAACGTGCGTCACGTGGGCGCTAACATTTGCACGTGGCCGACGTTCAGAGAAGCTGATTACCCCGGCTATTGAAATTACTCGCGCGTTAATTGCTTCGTTCGGTACCTACGTAATTAAATCGATTCGATTTGCGCGTTTGCGACCGATCAGTTTGTTAAGTCTTTAATCGCCAGCGACGATATAAGCACCGATGAATTTAATGAAATCGTTACGTTTATTCGAGGCATTGAAATTCCCTCGTTCTTTTTCTTCTTTTCTGTTTTTTTCTTTTTTTTTTTTTTCTGTAACTGGTCGTGATAATCGTTATAATTGAACCGTGGACTTTTATGTATTTATGGGAAATTTAAAAGAGCAAAAATATACAGTATGCACGTAATTAGCATCCGTCACACAGTGTTTAGCAACTGATAGACATTTTCGCGTAGGTTCTGTTCCTTTATTCGTCTGTGTAAAAATATGGATCTGCATAAACGATCATGGTCTAGACATAATAACTGATTCTTTGTTTAATAACCGGCTTTAAATAATATAGTGCGTCGAACAACTTATAATAGTATTTTAGATGCGAGTAAAGCGATACTATGAATATTAGACTTCATAGGAGGCAATGTTAAAATCGATTGAAATTTACGTAACTTAGGTACATAATTTTAATTAAATTATACGATTATCAATTAGTATAGTAATATAATATAATAATTTATTAATTATATTATATTGTATTACATTTATTGTATAAAATATTATTTTTATTATATAAATTAAAATATAATTATATTTTCTAATAATATATAATTATTATATAAAATAAGTTAATTATATTATATAATATAATAATTAATTAGATACATGAGTACGTTGGAATACGAGCATAAAATATTTATAATTTACTATTATTCTTTATAACATTTAATGTCTGTTGTCCTTAACCCGTCAAAGGCATTGGGATAACGCGACATTTAATTTCCAATCTTTTTCAATCGATTTGTATTATCGAATTCTGTTCTCTTATTACTGTGTCTATGGAAAGGTTCCGAGGATTTTTTTCGTCACTATTTCCGCCACTTAGATTCTACGATTTTACAACATTTAAAGAAATTGATATGTTTGTAATGGCATGATAAATTATTATTGCTCAGTCCCTGGTAGGTTAATATAAAATTCTCAAACCTATTGGTAGATCAATTTCTTTTAAATTAAGCTCCAATATCGCGTCATCTACGAGGTTATTAATGATACCACGGAGGTGCGGCGTGATACTTTATAATTTGTACTACGCTATCCTGTTGAATAACCGGTGTTCTTGGTAAATCTTAACAAATGCTTTTTTCATCCATCAAATTATCCTCGAGAATGGGCTTCGATGTTCGATATAAAAACACCACTTTACTATCGAAAACACCGATATTTCATTTTAAGGGCGAGGCATTTCATTTCGCCTGAACAATTTCGCCCCTACAACGAATAAAATGCCTTAAACGAAACATGTCACTATTACACCGTAACAGAGGTTGTTCCTTCGTAAATAACTCGACTAAAAGAGAACCCACGATTCACCTCTAGCAATGGAAATAAATTTCGTTCAGCGGCGTAGCAGGGAGAACCAGACTTCCAGCAAATTAAAGACTTACGAAACGCGAGCAAAAACGCGAAAGCAAATATTCACCGCGTTCCTCGTGCCAATCGTAAAATAGTATATCGGCGTATAGGCAGCGTCAAGCGAGAGAACGGCAGCGCAACTGCAAGCATGTCTGCATGCGCACTCTTGTAAACATGGGCGACCATGCATACTGGCAACTTTCACTGAACATTATTAGACACGCGGCGGAATGCGACTACCGTAAACCCAGTGCAGTGCAGTAAGTTGGCCGACAGGTACCCTTGAACGTTCTTTCACAATTCCGAGTATGTCAATTAATGGATGTTATGTAACCGACAAGTGCGAAATCACGTCATTTTCTTCGAATATTTTCGACGATCAAGAAGGTCAGAAACTCGTGGTCTGAAAATTTTATTCTACCCGTTGGTTGAGTTATTCTTGTGGTTGTCCACACAATTATGTATTTGTAATGCTAAGAAGATATCTGGAGCTTGAACAAAATATGAGCAAGTCGTTATTCGTATGTATGACTCCTGGCTCAATTTTCTAGACGTTAAACGTTTTCTTAAGATATTGCAAATCTTTTGTTTCTGAAATGAATTAAAGTATGAAAATTCGAGAATCATAGCAGCGTTAAGTTTTTCATCTTCGACGTAATTTTATCGTATTTTTCTAACGTCAAAATGTATCTCAAGTTCGAGCAAAGTATGACAAAATCATTACTAGCATGCGCGATTCCTTGCTCAATTTTGTATTGAGCATTTTGTTAAAGGAAGTAAATAATCTTTTTCGTTACTAAAATTAGAGTTCGCGATCTCAGATGTTTTATACAACATTGTAATAATTTTATGATAGGTACATTATATAAATTGATCACATCTACGTATATCTGTATATGTACTACAAATATGTAGCAAACATTGATTAATTATTCTTGATTATTAAAATATATTACATTGCATGTAGAATTAGTGTTTAAAAAAGATGTAAAAATAGACTTATTAAGAGAAGTTAGTTTTCGAGATAAGGTAAAGTAGGTACTTAAAATGTCCGTACTTGTACAGGAAATGCTATCATTATAATCTACAATATTAGGGTTAATATACATATTCATATAATATGTACTTATCGTTATCTTTATTACTTTCTTCCATTGCTCTTCGTAGTTGCTTCATTTTTCATTCATTATTCCGTTCTAACAAGTGAAATAATTTATTTGCATATATTAGTGTAAATTTATAGATATCATAGATGTTCTAAAATTTATTCTATTTCATGATATTTCTATACTATTGTATACGTGTTTCTACAGAAATATGAAGATTACAGAAAGAAACATAAGCATATTTTTCTTCATCTTTTTATTTTAATATTATTTTACTACTGAAAAAAAAAAATATTTCAACATAAAGCACAGCCAAAAGTGGAAATAATCTGTCAGGTTCAAAAACATAGTTGACGAAATTTTGTGAAGCCTAAGATACAACTGTTAAGCAAGCAATATTTTGATATCCTCCAATCTTGTTGATATTATGCCAAGCAATATTTTTAGAATTACAAAGAGAATAGGAAAAATCGAATGAAACGACAATTTTGGTTTACACGGGATTAATGGAGTTTAAAAATAGTTCCCCTGTAAAGAATGGAAAATGAGATTCTCGAGAAAGAGATCTGATGCATTAAAACTCGTTAAAATAGCTTGCATAATGAAAGATTGAAGCTAACAAAAGCAAGATATTTAGAAAATCTGTCTATGATCAGGTGTTTGCGTTGGAAGATCAGATTCTTGGACGAGCGTGCACGAGACACTATCAAAGTTGCAAAACACGTACTATCGATTGAACTGGAGCATAACTCGCACAAAGGAAGGAGAATAAGTATTATATAACCGGGTTCTTCCTCGATCTCTCGTTTAAAAAAGGAAAAAGTACGAAGCGATGCGCCCGCAGCGGGATGGCCCAACACAACCATCTCTTTCGGAACAAAGTCTTTGAGTTTATCCGTACGAACGTAAATCGTCTTACGACGTGGAGCGGATATGTCGCATGAAAGATCAGCGAGGAATTCCGCATACAGAACAGATACGGATATACTCGGTATTCCGAGGATCAGCTTCAGTTGAACTCGGTGTTAGTCAAATATCGATTACTCCGGCACATAGCGAGATATTTTTAAGAATATTCGAGAATTTGACGTTACAATTTTCACACCTTTTTTCTTAATTATGCACCGCCGTTGAATTAGTACAACGCTTCGCTTGCAACTTTTTGTCAGTCGATTTGCTTAATTTACTTTACGATTAATCCGTTGAAGGAAAATTGTATTTTTACAATTCCGAGAACCACGTCGTCTCGATATTTTATGTGTACAGATTTTCATCATTTGTTTGAAAATAATGTAAGAAATGTACAGGGTGTCCCACCTAACTCTATCATATTGGTTTACTCTATTATTCGTGATGATAGAAAAAATGTTTCAAACACCTATCTCGCCTTGCGATGGCGTTAAAAAACTCTCCCCAAAGGCGATATTAAATTTTGACAGAGTTAGGTGGAACACCCTCTATATGCAAACGGAATTTTTTCACGTTCTTAATTTAATTCTTCTAGTCTTTCAATC
This sequence comes from Bombus difficillimus, assembly GCA_014737525.1. Classification (NCBI taxonomy): domain Eukaryota; kingdom Metazoa; phylum Arthropoda; class Insecta; order Hymenoptera; family Apidae; genus Bombus; species Bombus difficillimus. Next base: position 349,448 of record JACXIT010000138.1, on the reverse strand, counting down.
TAATTCCTGCTTTTAAAATCATAGTCACTGGTATGGTTTTTGTATTGGATGAACCTTATAAATGTATCGAGTTTAAAAAGTCATTAGACACGAATTTTGTACTCAAGGATATTTGTGTTCTACGTAGCGACAAGGACCCGGAGAATCAGCGATTATTTTAATTCATCGGATAAGAAATTTATGAAACATTTCGTTCTAGAAAAACTTATTAATCTTTTAATTACAGTCTACAATGAGATTCGGAAATTAGTCTGCCGAGTAATCAATTGCTTCAGAAGAAATCACGCTTGAAAACATAAAATGCAAATGTACATTAATATAATATATTAACGTACGTATGACATAATAACTTTTGCCTCAATGTTTCTCCTTCCACATAAATCCTACGATGTTACGAAATTAAAAGAAGTGGAAATATTTGTAGCGCTATGATAAAATATTTAGTTCTATATCGTACAAATATTTTTATATCTCGTAATTATAATAAATATATTTAATACATTTATATATATTTTATATCGCATATAGCGGACTTCTGTAAAATATCTACTACTCCAATACATGTTTTCTGCTTGGACAGAACAATTCACAATTAAACAATGAAGTTACATGCATCCAGTGACGCCACGGTGATCATTGATGACCGGAGCGCTTGAATTTCTTACAATTGTAAAAATTGAATAAAAATTGACAGTTAGGGCATTTTGAATATAACCGATAAATAGAAGATACTTTGAAATAAAAAGTGCCCCATTGAACGATTAAATATTTTTATTAGAACATCGATAAAAAAGAAGAAAATGAGAAGAAATCTTGCATCTAACTGCGCACTCTGTTTGCAACCATATCTTTGAGGGGTAACCTACGAATATTATTATAAACACACCTTAGAAAATAATCGTAAATGCTGCTTTATAATCATATAATTGAAGTTAGAAGCGTGCACATACCTTACTATTATACATATGTCGAGTTCTCATTAGGGTTAGGGGCGTGTAACGAATCTTTCTTTGGATTAGACATTGTTATGCAAGAGCGAAGATATTTACCAGTACAATCATGATTGTGACAGAATTTAACAATTAACCGTGGTAATTAGATACTCGGCATGTGAATGGCAATGATCTTAGACTCGATAACTGATCCACGGTCAACGTGATGACGAATGCGATTTCATCCCCAGTCTAAGTCGAACTCAACTTACTGATCCACGATTCGGGTGTGACTCAACGTACTTGTCCACGGTGCAAGTAGAACTTATCCGACTGAAACTCGGTCCAAGTGGAACTGCCCTTATATACTCCTCTCCGTACCTCTCTGTACCCCTCGGGTCAATCTTTGTTTTTAAGGAGAGCTATTTAATTACTCCATACCTCTGTTAGGTACACGTCCCTCCCGTGACCGTGGCTACGTTCGGCGACCCGTTATGTCACTTCGAGCCCAAGCCCACTGTCGTAAATCTCGAGCACCCATACTCGGATTAAATCATAAACAACTATTTCTCAGTTTTATTATTTAAGTACAGTTATAATAAAAAGTCTGGACTAAAGTATCGGGGACCTTCCCAAACATTCCAAAAGAAAAGCCCCGATGTCCTTTCATCTCCGACATATAGAATGAGCAAATACCGTTTACTAATATCTTGTACACGTTTCAACAATATATTCTGGACGTTTTGTTTACGACGAAATAACGAATGCGAATGGTTCGTTGAAATAATCGAAGCCTTGCTATAATATGTCGCTATCAACAGTTACCAAAGCGCCACGGTGGTCACCCGTGACCACCAATAAGATAAACGGTCTATTGGGAAAGAATGTTGTCTTACATCATCGATTTATTATTATTTTGTCATTATATGTTTTGAATAATAAAAATATTCCCGTGGCGTCCTGAGCGGAACACGTGATTTCGATGTGGCAGTGATAGTGCTAATCGGTTTTATACACGACATTGCCTTAACAGTTCTAAATTATATAATAACACGGAAATTATTTATAGACTATGTATAATAAAATTCATTCGCTCGAAACTTAATCTAAACAATATCAGTTGCAAAAGATCTCGATCTACGGATGTAATTAGTCGACATGCTGTTTATGCTCGATAATAATATTCCAGCGAGGAATTTCCAACGCGAAAAAAATACTTATCTTTAGAGCGTATTTTATGCTGTGAAGTTTCTAACGCGACTTTTCGACACCAACGCGAGAAGTTTAAGATCCTACGTGAAATCGATGTAGAATGCTTAGGAATAGAGGCACATCATACACAGGATTAAACGTACCATATGATACAACAGACGATGCGGTATTAGCATCGAAGCAAACCAACACGCAAGCACCGCTTCCTGAAACTATTACCGTGCATGTCTTCCATCGTAATTCCATAGTACGAACTTATAACCTAGCGTATACTCAAAGCTACATTATGGTGCGAACAAAAAATGTAACTTGATTAACATGTTAGTCTTTACGATGTACTAAGCCGCCTTTAACTGCAGCAGTTGATCGTTGCGTTGCGATGGAGCGAAAAATAACACTGCTAAACGCTGCTCGATTAACTAATGTTCCAATTAACCTTCGGCTCGCGGAGGATACGGCAAGACTGGTTAATTACAGAAATACGAACAGGCGAGATACAGTGATGGACAAAAGAAAGTTTATTAAATAAGAAAAAGTATGGCAAGGCATCGTAATCTGGTTTAATGGATTTATATTTCATAAGAAATGAATATGCTTGAATAAGGTAGATCAAGTTAATTATAATAAAAACTAGAGAAATAAATGTTAAAGCGTTAAAGAAAAATCCTGTTGTCGTATTGTAAAGATTTTATACTATGGTCGCTAGTTTGATGATTGGAAGTCGTTCAAAGCCACAAGATAAGAATTAATTAAATACATATATATAATAAATAAATATATATATACCATAGAACAAATGACATAGACAATATGGTAAACAATTTTTAGTAGAAAAATTACTAATATTCATAATATATCAGTTTCTTTCATTCGTCGTTATAAATGATCCAGATTACAATTTTTCGTTTAAATGTTCATCTCTGAGAAAGGTTGAGATCTACTTATTCAAGAATTCAGATTATAATTTTAGATTCTATCTGGCTTCCCTCAAAGGAATCTTGCCTACCACGCGAAAAAGTTTGAAAAATTCATTTCAAACTGCGATAGTTTTATAGTAAAAAAAAAAAAAAGAAAAGAAAAGAAAAGAAAGCAGCGTTCCAAGAAAACTGTGAAAAATCGAGACACGTGACTTATGAAAAAGATATTTTACGTATCCATCGTACGATGTTCTCGATTATTCCACTTACATATGTCTGTATGATATAGTATAATGTCTGTGAGTAATTTGCAATTTGTTGTGTAAGTAATATCGTAACGCTGAAAGTAAAACTACAATTTGTATTTGAAAGATACGTCGCCATTAGTTTGATACTTAAAATCTCCATAAAAGCGATGTGCAAACTCATATAATATAATAACCACGTAGCTATATTTAACATGTAAATAAATTGTCTTATAATAGAAACGCGCAACGATATTTTAATAAGATGAGAAAATATGTAGATAGACATTAACATCTTAATCTTATGCTGTCATAAATCTTTTATGATTGACTTTTGACACGGAACAAACGCAAAGGAAAGTCTACAGATATACCTCGTCTCTCGTTTAATCTCCATTTGCTTAATACCAGGATTACGGTGGAACAAATTGCGATGTTCTCGAAAGCGAATAAGCATTGATATTAGCGGAATCTCTATCGCAAGAACATTATGTGAAAAATGGAATAACTCGCTAAACAAAATGTTAACGGTCGTTGGTACAACCGCAAATCGACTTTTTCGCTTCACATCCGCCTGCTCTGAACGAATAAATGGAAATTATAATACGTACATTCCAAGAATCTCGAGTAATATTTTACCAGTAAGTAGATCAGTAAAAAAATCCTCTTGATTCCGCTACGATTCTCGAATTTTTATGTTCCAATCTCGCTCCAATTCTAGCAAACAAGAAGGATTTTTCTCATTTTTTAACATCTGTGTCATCTATGATATAATATTTTTTTCGTATTTCCTTCAATCTGTAGGTACTTCTTAACATTACGAAAACGTAATTGGGTCAAAAATGGCCGAAAGAACGCAGCAGGGTTAAAGTTGGAACATCGTGTATTTCAAATTTCAATAGTCCAATGTTTTATGATCAAAAGCCAATTGAGATGTATTTATTTGAGCAATAATAATATTCCAGATCTTTACGCAATGAAAATTTATAGTTCTTCGACGTCTCTAGATCTCATCCTTCGACTGACGTAATAAGATGAGACAATAATTCATAAGAGACATAGCAAGTCACTCATTTAACAAAGAAACAATGCTTTAGGAAAGGATATATAAAATATAATTATATTCGATGAGTAAAATTACTACAACAATATTATAATTTTATCGTGTAAATATAACACGATTTGCGTACATTAATTAGAACGTAATGATTATATTGTAGTTTCCCGTTGACCAATATCACATTTGCTTGCATTAAATTATTACAATTATGATTAACGTTTACGTTATGATTATTTGTTCATACAAATATCGAATATCACGTGCGGTGTTCTAGGTTCCTTTGACCAAACTTTGTTAAAATACTCTACGATTTTAAATAAAAGAAAAAATGTTGTACAAATATAGATCGTTTGAAGTTCTATGAAAAGATTATAGCAAACGCACGAAATACGAAGGCAATGATGATAGACGCGCGGATACTCTGCTACAAGATAAGAGCAGATTCACAGTAAAAATCCAGTCATTAGACGTTTTACTCTAAGATCCTTAATAGATGGTGTTGGTATGTTACCAACGAAACGATACAACGCGATCTTAAGACACCCACAGTCGAAGAAGAAATTTCCAAGTTCAGAAACAGATATAATATAAGAGTTAACATCCGCCAAAAGCCATTAGTTACCCAATTACTTGACACGACGGATCAGATCCGCAGACTAAAAAGGCAACATCCCTTAGATCGAAGCATTAGATTCAACTAGAATCAAACACACTATAAACTTTTATGATCCAAGTTACAGTAGTACGACAAAATAATTTACTTAAAATTCTGTATAAGAATTGATTGTAAATAATCTACTAAATAAAAAAAAATTAGATATTTTAAAATGTTCATCGATTTTATCAATATCATTTCTCTAAACGTCTCGATAGTTGTTTGGTATAACTTGCTTTCAAGTTATTCATACATAAAGATGAGAATGGCGTAAAATCGGAGGCGATATCGAAGCGCAAAACATCGTCATAACTGTTTGGTAAAGCTTGAAACAACTTATAACGTTCGTTTCTCGTTTATATCCACGAAATACCATGATAAGGTTTGCAAAGATCTGGAACATTCTCCGTATTTCATAATTGTTACGTAAGTTTTGTTCCTATTTAATGAAACGATATACGTAAAGTAGAATAAAAGCGCGATAAGAAACTGAAAATGTCAGAAGCGAGGAGGCGTCAGCTAGAAGCCACCAACTGCCACTGCGATACGAAAAGAAAAGATCTCGAATTGCATAAATATTAAATTGCAGCTCAATTAGCGATAAATTATCCAATTTCAGAGCGAGTTCCACCCGACGAGGATCAAATTTTGTTAGATCAAATAACCATAAGTATTCAAAAACGTGGTTACGTGTCTGCGGCGGTTTGTGAAATCAATCTTACCAGCGATGGAAAATCATGATGCAAGCCACGAGTTGCCAACTGAATCGAACTTTCCACGATGAATTACGATACGAGATTACCTAACGCAACATTTCTGGTTTCACGAGTCGCCCGTTGATTCTGCCAACGGGGCAAAGTGACGGCAATTAATACGTACTCCCATCGGCAACACGTTTATTGCTGCGATGCACGAGCCTCGCGGAAATCTCGAATCTCGATAAGATTCGAGGAACAAGTAAACGCTATAGAATTTCTTCCGCGGCCGCCATAAATCTCTCGGTCGCGAGGTGTTTCCTCGGAGATAGCTGAAGATCGGCCGCGTAACCGGGGTAGAACGAAAGACGAAGAGCGGAGGGATGCGGTCGTCGAGAGTCGAAGAAAGCGAGAAGCGATGGAAAAGGAAAGAAAGACGAGGAAGCGAGTCGGTTGAAAGCAGCGGCTGACATCGTAGAGAAACATTAAGACAAAAGGTCGTTACAGGGTTGCTATTGCCTCTACTTTCCTCAGTCTCTTGCACCGTTTGCTATCTCGTGCACTTCCGCTCACAACGCTCGCCACTCGCTAAACGGTTAATTAGTAATTGCACGAGAGGGCTATTTTTCTCTTTGCACGAACACCGCTACGGTTACCCGTTTCTTTTCTTCTTTAACAGTTGCGACATATACTGCTAGACGGGTTACAAATAATCCCAGTTCTTCGGCAACGAACTCTCTGTAACAATCGAACTTAATCGCTTGCAATGTCCGTTCTACACCAAGTACGATTATTATTAAGCGATAGTAATTCATAAATCTTGATACGTTTATCGAAACAAAAGATACGCTTGGAAAGATTATATCAAACTGAAACAATATATCTAATTGGAAGATATTCTAACACTCTTCCGTTAGGAAAGTATCTTCTTCTTTAGGAATTATTTAATTCCGAATGATAGATTGTAGGAATATATTCGATATTATATTAATTACCTTATCAATTTGATAAGGCAAAATCAATTTCTTTTGTCTATATTCGCAATGGAATCCGATCGACTGAATACGACCGAATTGATTCATATCATTATTCATGTTATTATTATCAAATGTTTGTTCATATACAATTTGGCTATACAATTATAATTATAATTTTGACCCAGATAGAATTTAAGGATTTTATAGAAACACAATCGATTAATCGTCTGTTTTGATAAATTGGATTAATCGTTACATTTTACGAGGTCAGCCGAGTACATTGACGTACATGTCAATGAACGAAAGTTTATCGATACTTGTAAACAACGGTATATTAACAGTAGTATATATATAGTATATATACATATACTATCGCAATACTTAATCATTTTAAATCTAATATTAGATTGTAACATATACTTGTGCTGTTTTCTTCATTTCTAAACAAAGATAAAAATAGGACGAATTTATGTTACAGTTCTATCTTCAAAAAAGAAAAAGATCTCCATTGTTCTTTCCAACTTATTCCATTAAAAACTGCCATTTTAAGCAATAATTTCACAGTAAATATTCTCTCGTTTCATATGACTTTCAAATGCGTTCTCCTTCGAGTCCTAAAGAATTGCCAAACCATCGTCTAGCGTAACTTCATTCTTCTGCCGACCAATTTCTCGATCCTCGCTTTGATAACCGTCTGGGCCAATTAAAAAGCGGAAATCGCAGTCATATTTAGAAAATTAATTAATCCGTTCGAAATGTCGTTAGGTGGTGAAACGAGATTCAAGCTCTCGCGGTTCTTTCTCACGGCGGGGGGAAAAAAAACGACGTCATCCAGCTGCGAGTTGAAGATGTTCCGAGTCACCGTAGCGCCGGCAGCAACTGCTGACTCGGAGCTTGCTCGCCTTTATGGACCAACTCAGCTAATCCACGAAGGTCCGAGTTTTTCTCGCGCCGTCGACGAGTCGATTGAAGAAAGAAGTGGAGTACCGATGGACTCGGCGACAAGTAAGGACGAGTTTGTTAAACGACTTCGAAAGACAATTGCCGAGGCTTTCGAATCGTCCGCTTCGTTTCGATCGATCCTCGTGGGTCGTGTTTGACGCGGAAAAACTCTTAGGTCGAGACTCCTCGTTTCAGTTTCCGCTTTCAACTGGGAATTTCCTTCCTTCAATCTTCTGCAACACGAGACCGTCGATCGATAATCTCCAACAGATCTAATGCTCTCAGGGTAGCCTACTTTTTTCCAACCCTGCGCGATCTATTCTCCGTTGTAGCTTGCTATTTTCGAATCATACTGAATGAGCTTGTTTGTCGAATTCAATTATCGATTAACGTTAAACCTAGCTCTCGCTTATTTTTGAACTGGTGGTATTTTCTAAAGTTAAAAGATAGTTCACGTTCGAGTGCAATATAAAAACATTTTATGTTCGACGTTCCCTTAAAACGCTACAAATCTTTCTTGTTTCTTCCTCGTTAGAGTGTTGAATTATTAAAATTCGATTACACCAAAGGTAGACAGTACACTGTCGTTCACAAAGGTTAACAAAAAAGATATTTTCATGTTAATTATTATTAACAACAGCTGATTGTCACTGAGAATAGACGAATGAACGAATCAACGAATGAGAAGATTAATAATGAAAAGCAGTATTTACTGTCAGCATCTTCTCATTGTAGAATCAAGAGCTGTATATTATACAAAATTGAAATTGCTTATTTAAGACCTTATCTACGGTACATTAAAATGAACGCGATTTGTCCAAGTATCAAACAGTTTTGAGTATTACTGATAGTCTGTCGATCCTTCGCTATCTTATCTATAGCTTGACAAGCAGACGAGCTGAGTATATTGATCTCCATAAATATAAAAGCTGCTTCATAATGTTTGACGCTTATAGATGCCAATCTTTTTACTGCATATATTAACTTTTGAAAACAAATTTTACCGTTCCATAATGCTTGATGTTTATAGATGCCAATCTCTTTATTGCATATTAGCTTTGAAAAACAAATTTTATCGTGCCATGATATTACACGACAGCTCTAATAAAGCATAAAATCGCCTTCGATTTTTCTACTTGTAATCTTGCAACTAATTTATATTCTATCGGGAATAGGTAAGTGTACAGGTATTTTTAAGCGATAGCGTAAGTGCATTTAGACAACTGATACGTTTTGTAGGAAATTGTCGTCCCTTTAAATTTGGATGAAGCAAAATCCCAGGCTTACTATTATTAGAATGCGAATTTTTATGCATTTATGGGAAACTAGAATGTGAAAAGATGCACGCAGTGCACGTAATATGCAAAAACATGTAAAATATTCAAAGTACAGTAGTTATTATAATTAGACTGCGGACTTTCATGCAAATTCATATTTCGCGAACACAAATAGAAAAATGTGGAAGCTAAACAAAGATTTATTTCACCTACTGAATATTCTAACGAGAAGCTACTGTATCTTTTATATTTCAGTTATGTTTGCATCCTCGAATTTCTCTAATTTTTCCCATATTTAATAAATAAAACAAATTTCCATTCCGCTTTTTCAGTTATGTTCGCAAAGATATAAAAATGCGTAAAAATATTCGATCTATCTATTCAGAAATATCTAAAATTTTCATTGCTACGCTTCCACTTCGATCTCTCAACAGCTGCGAGCGATAGATTAGATCAAACAGAATTATCGAATAATAGGATTGATGTAGGAACGTTACGCGTATGCAACAGCTTTATCTTGTATAATCAAAGTTATGTTCGTTGATGTTGAATTATTTCCAATACGTGAAATGTTAAGTAAAATCAATATTAGTTGCAATATGATTACGTAGATGTGAAATATGCATATGCAGTGCTAACATGACTATAGATCATCTGGTGCTTTGATTTTCTACTTTAATGTATGTACCTTGGCAGAGAATTAATTCTCCGAGATTTAACGTCATTTTATGATTCTACGCTCGATTAATGCAATATATCATCCATGATACTATGCATTTTGAAATTAGAAATTCATCTAGACTCTCATAACAATAAAGCTTTCGCGATTACTTATCATTTTTTTATTAACGATTTCATTACATATTGATCAACTGTTAGAACACACAATAAATCATGGTGGTTGATCGACAGCGACTGATCTTCGCGTTACAAAGATTCCCACTATGATACGTTATTACATCGTTGGTTTGATAGAAAAGCGAGGTAATTAAGGAAAATAAATTTCGCAGGAAATTAATTCGAAATTAATCGGTAATTTGCTTTCCTTTACATTTCAGCTAGCAGTCTTTAGATTTTGCAAGTTTCGCACGAATCGTTGCTTATTTTGCGTTGCTTAGTACCAAAGAAACAATCACTGGAAATGTATGAATTGTAATTGCAATAGATAATTATGAAATCTAACGTTTAAAATGTCAGAGCTACTTGTTCCATCCGAATTAGGCCAGATAATTGCACTTATGTAATCCGCGGTGGAAAAGAAGTCCATTTAAAATATTTGCCACGCCTAAAGAAACAAGCGTGGAACGTTTAATTCGCGAGGATCTACGCTGCTAACCAGGTTATTATCCCATGCCATTATCTTCTCTTTCGAGGCGAGAGAATTCAGAGAAAAAGCTTTTCCGCTTCTAATTCAATCTTTATCGACAAATTTTTCTTGCGCGCCTCCGGCTTTTAGATAAATTATCGAGTACTCTCCTTTGTGCGTTTCCGCCTTGCGCAAGGTACGCTCAAATGATACCTTGAATGTTACAAATACACAGCGTAAGGGGGAATAATCCATCCAGGAAGACACAGCTTTTATACGCGTCTACAGTCTTCATTCAACACGAAAAACTCGTTGCACGCTCACGCGATCCAATCCATCTTAGATAGCGTTAGTTTTTGACTAGTATTACGGTTAACTGACCTATCCACTGGACAATCGTTTCCATTTGAGCGAAAGTAACTCTTGATTGAGTATCCTGAGCACGCTTTTTTAGTGAACCTATGCGACTGTATGGAAGCTTCAGACGAGAGTCTATAGCACATTCTGACGAAGGTTGAATCGACAGTAAAATCTCTGTCGATCTCTGTCTTGGTACAAAGTACGTACACGTTGCAGATATTTCGTCAGTCATAAGGCGATGTAATGTTGCACACAGAAAGCACGTTGGGCTTTTGAAATTTACGAAACGCTGTAATTTAAAGACTGTTTTTCTTCTTTCAGAAATGTGCTAAACGTGCTGTAGACTAGGGCCAGCGATTTCAACTGAACATCTGAGATATTCAGATACCCGTGAGACGACCGAATATACAAAAATTACTCGGTTACTCGGATATCTCACGGGACACCCGAATGCATGAGATATAGTCGAGAGAGTTTTGATATCGTCCAAGATTAGGCTACTAGCGATTTCAACTGAACAACCGAGTATACAAAAATTACCCGGCTGTCTGGGTACCCATGAGATAGCCGAATACATGAATACATGAGATGGTCGAGAATTTTGATACCTTGCGAGGTTAGCCTACTATACTATGTAATACGAAGTACAGTTTTTCCTCGAAATAAACAACTCGCTGTTCCCTCATTTTTATCTAAAGTCACCGACAAAGCGAGATGAGAGATCCGGGAACGAGTAAGAGGTCCGTGAAAACGAGAAATCATAAACGTTTATGGCCAAATGAACAGTGACGTCGTTTAGTGGAAGACGAATAGAATATGTATAATGCTTTAGGAGACTAGCATTAGCGATCCTGATGTGTTATACGCCGCTCGGTCGATTACTTTATGATTTGCCGCCATGTCGAGTCTCTTGCTCGTTTTTCGTATTCTCTTCTATCCCGTTCGAGAGTAAAGTCCAATGGAATAGTATTTCTGCCTCGTAATGAGCAATTGGCCGGATCCGAGCATGTTATTTATTTGTAGGAAAAACTGTATACGTACGTTGTAGGTAGTCCGGTCTAAAAGTTGCAAAGAAGAAATCGCCGAAGATAAAGAAATGTCGTTTCGAAACGAATCGACATTCTGAACGTACAGAGTTCAGGTGATATCACCTAGGTGTAATAATGTCTGATAAGCGGCTTCTTCTTGGGCATCTCTGGCGAGTTCAGCTCTCGGAAGTTAGAAACCTACTGTAAATCCTTATTCCACATTTCTGTTTCTATTAATTAACATACAGTGATTGACGAAAGTATCTGTGTGAGTAATTACAGAAATAGTTAGGTGCATTATGCAAAATATTACAAGATTTCATTAGTAGCGATTATGTAATACTGATTTTATTGCCGAAGCTTGGAATAAATTCGAAAGTGTTTCTAAAAATTGTAGGGTATTTGTTACAAACATATATTTCGTATGAGTTAGGGAGATATGTTTCAATTCATTTGAACATCAGCGAGACTACCTTTGGCTCACATTATTATGTATAAGGCGGCTAGTCGTGTTATATTAAAGTTTTGTAACTTCGGCCTTTGAAATGAATATTTGCAACAAATGTCTCGTAACTTTTATGTACATACTTGAATTTTGTTTCAAACTTTAGCAACTTTAATCACGATAGTCGTGTCTTATTACAGTGCTAATGGAGTTTCAGGAAATTTTGTAGAACATATTCACGAAAGTTTCCTATTGTAAGTGTTCAAGTACTCGTGCGAGTCATTTTATAGTATCCGTGAATTCAAATATCACAATATGAATATGAATATAAAAATTGTTAAAATTTTTTTCAAGAGAAATGACGATTACTGATAGCAGCGTATATTCTCACACACATTTCCACTTCTGTGATTCCAGCCATTCTCTTCGTCCGAAATGAAAGGATGAAAAAGATTCTGTATTAAACTGGATTTTGCTATATTTAAAAAATGGCACAATTTTGACGTCTAACCACCGACTTTCTATTTTCTGCGCTTCTTTTCCATTATCTTTTTTTTTTTTTTTTTGCGAACTTGGGAAAGGAAACATTTTTCATTAATTCTACCACGGACTGTAACAACAAATACGCTATGGATACTTAAAAATTTGGAAATAATTTATAAAAACATTGTTTTAAGAAAATTAAATCGAAGATTCGAAGCACAGAATTTTGCCCACATACATTGCAAACTATATATCTCCTACAAACAATGTACCGTAATTTCCAATTGCAACATCTATCGACGACCATAATTCCGAATAATCGCTATAACCGAAGCAACAACTTTCATTCGAATCAATAATGTATTGCTTATTGGCTGTTAGACAGAAAACTCGGGAAAACTGCACGTTTTGCAAGGAAATGAGTACTTTCATGCACGAGCAAACACAGCACGTTGATCAAAACTAGACGGTGCATTTGTATGTAGTTTTATATATAAAGCAGATCCTAAATGAAAATTTCTTTCATCTACAAAGTATTATATTAAATACTTTCGATATTTATATTTATACTTTCGCACATTATATGCATTCGATGCATTTTTGCACGTTCAAATCCTCCATAAATGAGGAAAAATCCGCGGTCTAATCGCAGCTTTTTATCCTGTGTAAGTAACGATATTCCGTATTGAAATTCCGTCGTGGTAAATAATCGAACAAATGCTTTCCTTTCGGCTAATGATTTTCTCAATGGTACGTTAACGGCAGATTACTGTGGAAAAATGGTAAATGCGATCGATCGGTATTGTTTGGTGGACGGAACAGAGGTTGAATGATTAAACGGGCTAAGGGGGAAGCATTATTATCGGGACGACAAGCAATTAACCACTTGCAGCGGTACGAATGAATAGAAGAATGGCGGTACACGGTTATCCGCGAATTATTAAAGCGCTAACGGAAAACGGGCTACGGTACTCGCTGCGATGAGTAGCGAATTAATGTGGTTGGAGACTAGGAAGTCTTGTTTACGAGCGACACAGTTCATCGGAGCATAAATACGGTGAAAGGAAAAGAGAGTCACGATCGAACGAAAGCCAGACAGAAACCGAATGACGAATCGAGATTAAGGAGAATGGAAAAGAGAGGATCGCGACGTTAAATGTGTGTACAACGTTCGCACAGAGACCATTCTGCTTGATCATTATTGCCACATTGGAATCCAAACTATGCGGTATACTTTATGGCCAGACCTTTCATTGGGAGGAGTCGGAAACATTCTCTGCACAAAAGAGGAAGTTGCCGGATGCCAGCTGGGTATTACAAATGGGAATAATATTCAGCGTACTATGTATTTTTAAACACAGTAGGCTCCATTCCCTGGCAATACAAACATCATCGAGCGAACAAATTGAATTTATGATGAACATAGGTAGATTGTTATCCGACCAGTGCTTCGTCTCATTCGATCTTTTCAGCTTGCGAGGAATTTTTCCACCATGCAGCGAATAATTGACTGCACAAAGACGAAAGGAGAGAGAGAGAGAGATTCAAGGATCATTCTTATTTGTCAGAGAGAAGAAACGTATGTGTACGTAGAAATATATTGATTTATGGAATTTACGTATGATTAATATAATGCGGAACTCAAGTTTATGCAACAAGAAATTGAATATTAGCAACGAATAACGTTAATATAATACGAGAAGAAGTTTAATATTACGTAGCAACGATCTTTAGTCAATTTATTAACTAAAGAAATTTTGTTTCGCGCTGATGATAATGTCAGTATGGCGATTAGATATTATCCAAACGATATAAAATTTTAACGCTTCCATAAAGCGATTCTAATTATTTATGACGAGTAGAAGCATGCGTTCGAAATTGTAAAATGTAAAGTTGGTTTGGGATTAAAGTTAACGTGTGTTCAAAGCCTAAATAAATAATTGCAGACATTTTGAGTCGAGTTAAAATAATTTCACTGTTCGATATCATCTCACAAGCCATTATTCTTCCGTACCGTGTAGTTAGGTATTAACGAACGAGCCTTCGGAGAACTAAATAAAGAAAAGTAACTTTCCTTCCGGTGGAAAGAAAATGAAAACTGAACGAGAAGATACGGAATAGTAATGTACTGTTTGTAATGCAGAGCATTAATACAATATGTTTCGCGGTATTTGATTACACGGTATACACATAAAAGAAGAATGGCTTACAATTAAAGTGAAATGGAAAGGATTTAGTTTTCCTGATGTTCACGGTTGACCTGTTAGATACGTACGAGTACGCGTTAAACAATTAACGAAACTTCTGTTAGTTTGTGCTATTGAATATCAAATGCATTAAATAATATTTGACAAACGATATAAAAATAGTGTTACAATCAAATTCTCAAGAAATTATCAACTACTATATTTACATTGAAAAAGAAATAATATATCAAATATAATTAAAGCTGAAAATTCGGCATAAACTGTAGCACATATTTGTGCGAATGTGACAAATCTCGAATATGCCAATATAATTTAGTAATAAGAATTACGAATCATGACAGTAATGATCGGTCAATGAGAGTTTTCTAATTTCGTTGTTTAAATCTATAAAAAAGTCAAAGTAGTAAAAGAACTAGCTCTGCTGAATTTTGTAGGGGAAATATAGAATTTGATTATTAGATGGTCTAATGCTTTCAACTTCCTGGAAAAAGGGAAAGCGCGGTAATGCGCAGTTAGGCGAGTGTTCACGGCGAGCGCCAAAAAAGGATAAAGATACTGAATTTCGAGCACGTCAGCTGTAATTGGAATTCACGATGCTCCATTCCGCAGAAAATTAGAAAGAGCACTTTCTACCTGTGTGTTAATGACGACGAGAAAGAAGTTTCCAAATTAAATGTTTAATTGCTTGACTTGCTGCTACATCAACGGATTACGGAGTATTGTTCTCAAGTTTTAAGCGTATCAAATAACTCGGCTGTCTACAGAAGGGAAAGTAAAAAATCTCTGATAATTAGGAAATTCTGTATTATGAATGGAATAGTGAGAAAAGACAAATTTTCTTTTTGGAAGAGTAAGCGGAACATCTACGACTAAATTATTCAGGGATTTGTTACACCGATGGATTGTTTTATAACGAAATTAACGTCACAGCCGATCCTTTGACAATGCTATAGAATGGCCAAGAAATCTGAATAGAAGAGGTTTCGAACTGTTGAGGTTATTAGATGTGTGAACAAAGGAACGCGTGGATAAATTGTAAGGTAGAAAATATATTCTAATACAGAAGTGTAAATACAAGTATGAATATAATTTAAGCTGGTCCAGATCCGCACGTTAACCAGTGTTACCCTATCACTGAAAGCCCTGAAGCCATCGTTGCCTGTCTTTTGTCTATACGCTGTCGATGGCTTCGGCGCTTGAGAAAATTAAAAAGACCGGATGTAGAGTTTTCTCAGAAGTGGTGGCCACTTCAACACGAACGAATTGATAGAGAGATTATTGTGATTAAGTCTAGTAAATAATATTCAAAATTGCTTAAAACTTCGACTATAATCGTATACTCAATTTTAATGTACCATCGGTAAGATTTGAAACAAATAATAGAAATTTCGTACGATATGTATCTTATCGCAAAAAGATAGAAAATATTTGAACACGTGTTACATAGCTCATTCATTTTTATTTATATATGTTACCAACATTTGTGTGTATTGTTATCAGTTACCTAACTTGCAATCGCTTGAGATGTTAAACGATCTTGCTAAGCACAGTCCCGAATAACTAATATAATTTCCTACGATCGTAAGGAATTTCCCGAATGAATATTTTAAGATCTTTCGTTTTACCGACCGATTAAGTTAACTTAATAGAAAACTAAGGCGAACTAAAGAGCGGAATACATTTCCTACGAAGAAGGAATAATTTCTGAATGTTCGAAGAGGTCTATAAAAACAGATCAGCTGCCTTTAGATAGACAGAAGTGCGCCACAATTTCAATGGAAACTGCGAACGGAGAAAAGAATGGTTGGGCGAGCTCTTAACGCGGACAGTTTAACGATATTAATAAAAGTGGTATAGCATAGGCTGGACTACATTTTCAGCGTGGCGACTTTAATAATGTCTGCTTCATTTACATTCTTCCGAGTGAAAAACCGAGAGCGGAGGGACTTTGTCTAAAACCGACGATTTAATGCTAAACACCGATGCTACTCTTAACTCTTCGAATTCGGGAAATTTCCGCAGGAATAAAAAATGTCAAAAACAATTTTCTCGCATCGATATCGATCGATTTAATATAATTTAGAACTCGCTAGTCAGCGTGCAGTTTCAGTATCGACACCGAGGCTGAGTCGCTAGATAAATGACTAGAATAAATAACTACGAGACGAAACTGCGAATAAACTTTTCTCGGATTCAATCGAAATATACGGAACGTATGTACACGACGTTAAAATTTAATGAAAATATACAGGACGTATGTATACGTTGTCCTGATTCAAAGGTATAATTATTTCACGAGATAAGCCATTCCTCCTTAAAATTCCAAGAAATTTCGACAACTTTGATTTGGCAAGCCGTGGATATCGCTGCATCGGCAGACTTGGATATTTTTCTGCGTTTATAGAAAGTTGAAATGTACAAAAATGTACAAAACACTAAAGTAGATTATTTGTCACAATATGTAAAAGATAAAAGAGGTTTTTGTTTGCGTTCCACTTTCTTAAGAATGTTCATGAATATATATATTTACATAAACATTCGCAGTCGAATAATATTTGGAATTGTATTGCAAACCATTTCGTCCTTTTTAATTCACAATTAATCCTTGCATGAAATTTGTAAAATTACACGGATAGTTAGATTTCAGTTCAATTAACCCAAAGATTATGTATTTGATAAAATCGATCATACAACGATAAAGCTTGATTTGTTTCATTATTATAGTTTGATATCTGAATATTAAATTGCTGTAATGTAATTTCAATGTTGTATAATTGCTTCTATACACATGAAACATGTTCGCGATGTCCCTTACATACAAACACTTTTTCAGAGAATGCTCTGTCTGCATGTTTTGTTTATGGCTACATAAAGCAGACATATGATTCACGAAGTGCTTGTACACGATTTAACGAATTATAAAAATTGCAAGCTTAGTATTGTCTAATCCATAAATTCCGTAAGTATATATAAAAGACCGTTAAGAAAAATAGTCGAAATTTTATTTTATTTCTTTTTTTTTTGTGACGATAATCGACACTGTGAATAGACATTTAAAAGCATAAAGAGGTTTCAGTCGAGGTTAATGTATTGCTTATCATTATCAAAGTGATTAGACAAAGTATTCAAATTTCTGACTCCTAAATTAAAAGTTATAATTTTATCTCTAACGCACCCGTATAAAAAATCTAAATCACTTGTTATTCATATATATTTCTATTGAAAAAAATGCGAAGATCGTCTTCTCATACATAACAATATCTGATACGTAATACCACGTTCGAATAATTACAGGCCATTAAGGACTGTTGAGCGAGTTAAAGGAGGAAGGAAGGATTGAATTTCAAATGTGACGTGATTACAGTCACTAATGTTTATCAGAAATTCGTAAAAGTAAGCATATAGTGAACCGTGCAGAGCACCATTAGTGTATACTGTTAGTTTTCTCTAGAACAGTTATAACTCCTTGTTACGAATCAGAGTTCGTATTCCTACAACGAAACTGCACAGATGATAATAAACTTTAATTAGCCGTAATAGTTGCTGCAACTTACAGAACGCCCAGTGGCGGGAAAAATATCACGAATAAGGTTCAGCTGTGCAATTGCCGAAACAGTCAGCTTACCTAAAACAGAAATAAAGTAACATGTAATTAGTTTTCATTTGTACGTAGATATTTTATATTTCATATTTCATATTTATATGTATTTTGGAGTATTTATGCTTCCGCGGAAACTACAGAAATTAATCGAACGATTAATTTTTCTAAAAATTTTGAACGACCAAAATACCATTATAATTTTTCAAACATTCATAGCAGATTTGAATCTATGTGCGTGTACTGAATATTAAACGCAACGGATATATCTGTGTACCTAGATATATCATTCTTGAAAAATATAGGATAACTCGTTTCGCTTATTGTTAGTACGTACGAAATTTGTCAGTTCATCAAGTTGAGAAAATATATGTAAAGAATTTTGTTTCAATTTTAATTTATCCGAGGAATAAACGCAGCGCGCGAATTGAAGATTTTTAACGTTACACGCGACAACACTTTAAGCAAACAAATTTTATATCTGCAATTTCAAATGACTGGTGCGATTCTTGTAGGCTCACCCTGTATAAATACATTTAATATAATAATTGTAATATCTGTTATATACAAAGCTAGCTTCTGCTCGATATATCCACAGCCACAGAATTCTCAAAACGTGATTCAATTCAATGACTCTAAAATGATTAGGTAATTTCTTCGAAATCAAATCGACTGTTTCATAACTTAATTTACTATTCGTTGCGCTCGATGAACGTAATTAGCAAAGAATGATGAAGAGAAATTGTCGACAATAATTGATGTTCTACGATAATTTATGTACATGCAAAAACGTATGTATTATGCGTATGCGTAATCGAACGCGTTTAACGCGTAGATTCACTGAAAATACAGAGTTACGGGTTCCAGTATAATCGAAGGGCCCTTCGTTATATGAATTTTCTAGTTTTCTCCAATCATAGGTAACTGCGAAAGTCTGTGTTTGATTTGAGTTATATTATATTACCACTCAACCACTCTAGTTCGAGAGGAGGAGCGTCTTACAGAGAAATAAACAATATTTCCGGAACTGATGGCAAACGATTGCCTGGAAGAAGATAATACCAGAAAGCTGCACGCCAATTTACCGATATAAGGGAGCTTGTTGATCAAATTATCGATAAAAGCTGTGAGTGAGTAAACTTCTATCTAAGAACTTTGAAACTGATTTACCAGTGACCATTTGAGAATACCGTTAATGGTATACGTCTAAAGATAGCTAGTACAATACTAAGTACTTAGTTACATACAATATTATTAAAAATTAGGATAAAATACAGTATCTGAACTGCGAGACACTTGAAAAAGATTGAAAAAAATTCTAGAAGAAAAAGTTAAATTCTATGTATATAAGCATAATCTTTTTCTTTTGAATTCTTTTCTATTTTTAACCAAATTCAAATATCGCTTGTCTCTGTTGCCTGAATCAATCACCAGCCGTTAAATTAATCGAGAATTTGTGGAGCATCATGAAAAAGACAGTATAAGCTTATAAACCGAAAAATTTAAACGAACTTTACAATTGAAACAGTTTGGATATTACGGTAGATCAATGTAAAAAATTAATAGATTCTATGCTAAGAAAATGTATCCAAACGATAAGAAATAACGGATATTGGACAAAATATTGAATTTAAACAAAAATTCTGTATATTTTCTTACCAAAAATTAATATTTTTTCTACGGTCTTAAACTTTCGACCGACGAAATATACAGATTTCGTTCCATTTTTATAACTTAGCTACTGAGCAAAATATCAAAATGCAATTTTTTTTGTTGCAAGTGTACAAACAAATGTCTGATCAGTCAATGCCAAAAGTAGAAACGTGTAGACAGTATTTGTATCTTTTATGGAAGGTAAATCAATTATTTGTTTCTTCCATTTCGTCTTAAACTTTTGCCCGCTGGTGTAGACGTGGCCTGTACGATCAACTTGATGAAAATAATCAGTGAATATTTCTCATCGCAGAAAAGAAAGCGCCTACATTTTTGCCGTGTTAGCCTTTACGTGCCGTGTGACGACGTGTGCATGAACAAGCAACCAAGCGCAAAGATAGAGAGAAGAGAGGAGAGGTAGATCATTTAATAGGCTTGTATTTAACACGAGTTCGTGTGAAACGAACGCGTAAGCGAATTCCGATGGTGGCACTAACGAGATAAATTTATATTACTGTCGTTTAAAACGCGAGCGCAGTAGCATCGCAGCGAACATGATCCTCCAGTCTTGCGTGTAGCATTTTCCTCCAGCGTCGTATTATAGCCACGTCCTTTAAGAATTCATTTTATCGCAACACTTTCGGCCTTAAGATATCACTACCGCTTTGCGTGTCATTAATTTAGATCGTCGCAATTCTACCGATTTTCTGAAATTCTTTACGTCTATCCTTTAAGGTATTTTAAATTTACCAAATGGGAAATATTCTCTAGAATATCGCAAATGGATTTGATTATAAATATTCGGCGTGTAAAAGAACGAATGATGTTTTTCTTATATTATTTAAGACTTAATACCACGCGCACTACCTAATTCCGTCATTCTTAATTATTCTCTTATTTGTTGTGACACGGAAAAATATTCAGACAAAAGCCGTAATACGTATGATGAATAAAATATGATGCATACGCTATGCTTTTATCTGTTTCACCTTGCAATGACTTTAAAACGTCCTGTAAAGGTGACCTGTTAAGGTAAATGGATATCTTCATTTTCTATTACATAATCTTGCTGACATTTACACGTTTTTAAAACGCTACAAACTCGCTATCGAGATATGAACTTTAAAATTGTGGAACTTATAAACGAAACTTCGAACAAAAAAAAAAAAAAAAAAAAATAGTAATATTGATCATTAACGGACACGCGATCGCTTGGCCATCGTTGCTCACGCAACATACAAGACAATTATAGACACGGTTGTCAATTTCAGCGAACTTGGTGATTCTCACTAGCAGAAATTTTACGTAAGAACAAATTCGTTTGAAAATTATCTGAGAGAAGTTATGTAAAAAAAAAAAAATAATAATAAAAATTCTAGTAATATATGATCCAGTGTAAATATTCTATGTATACGTTATAGTTGCAGAATGTTCGCCCTTTTCAATTTATTTACAGAAAATGTACGAAAAGGGAATAAAGAGAAATAAAACGTAAACGGGATAATAAAAATTGATCCTCATAAAAGATAAGAGGAAGAGCGGAAAAAGAAAAAAGAATGGCGCTACTGAAAACTGGGTAGCAAAAGCTCGTTCCGTTCGTCGTAATTATTACAGTGCAATACGAGGAGAACGCGATTTCAGTATTTTTACACGTAATACAGAATTCGTATTGCGTTTCGTTCGTCTATGCCGCGGGTATGGAAGCGTTAAATAAAAGAGAAAATAAAGATGACACGTGTAAAGAGAGAAAGAGAGAGAGAGTCGAGGGGGGATAAAAAGTGAAACGAGAAAGAAACGATCCGGCAGACGGGAGAACAGACAGACAAATAGTGATTGAACGAAATAAAGAAAAGCAGAAACTCGTCGGACGAGGAAGAAGAAAATGGAAAAGAAAATAGAGAGAGTGAAAGAAAACATCGCCATGTATCATTCGGAACAGTATCACTCGAATCGATGTTATTTGTAACATGCAAGAGAAGAAAGTTGATGATGCACGTAAGTACGACAAATGTGCTAGAAAACAGATACTATAAGAGTAGACATGTTTGACACGACGTTTAGTATCTCTTCGATACTTTAGAATTTCATCGGATAAATGCGAGAGTAATTGTTAGCAAATTTCGACGAGAATTACATTTCTAATTGATCGAGAATTATGTACGAACTTATCGTGCAAATACATGCATATTTCTATTATAACAAAATATTCGAAATGTACAGTGTGAATAGTAGTACATTTAATAATAAATTTAATTTTTTTTATTTATATTTAATAATTAAAGAGATGTGTACTTATTTTGAAAATAAATAATTGAACTTGGTACAATTTCTATAAAACGATGATATCATGTCATACTTGAAAGAAATTATGAGATACTTTTGAAGAATATTTTCTTATTTTAAATATATTGTATACAAATTTGTCAACTTCATCTTCACTTTTCAAGAAGAACTAGAAAGAAAGTCAAATGATGAATTTATTTAAAAACCATACATTTTTTTACCTTTCTATCAGAAGAAATGTGGACTAGCAGAGAAGATTATTATTAACAAATTCTGTCTGAGCTTTACTATATGTATTGTTGTTATTTCTATATTCAGAAGTAGGATGGATCACAATAGCTATTAATTTATTCTTTGGATAAATCTATCACGCCGTTCTGAGCCGAAAAACCTTTATTGCCGATTCTTACATGGACTAGGGATAAGAACAAAAGAACATCTTAAACCTATCGATTAAATCTATCGATCGTGTCTAGAACAATCTTCTAATTACTATTTATCGTAACTAACGCATCCACGTATGAATGGCTAGCACGAACTCACGTTGTCATTTTCAACATGTATAATGTTTGCAATTAATATTAGAACACACTTACTGTCTAAACAATAAACATATACGTATGTAAGAAAATATTATTCGATAACTGGAAAGAAATTATAAAAATAGAAAAGTAGTATGTTTCAATATTACAGACGCTTAAAAAATCAAAATCATATAATGAAATTCAATTCATTGGTAAAATCAAGTATTTGCATATCTATGAAAAAGGTATTTCCCTCTGAAGCAAATTATTTTTTAAAAAGCAAAACACATTTTCTTATTATGCAATTACACTTACTTATGACGATTTCTTGCACTATCCAAAATCTCTTTTATCCTTTGATCCTTGTTTTTATCAGAAAAATTTGTTAATCACCCCTGTCATATTTTCCTCTACTCGTACATCGGTTTTGCTCTCCTTTCTTTTTCGAACTACTAATCATTTCTATACGTTATTAGAAACAGAAACTTCATTCTATTACCGCTAAGTAAAAAATAATTGATTATTAAAATGCATCATTAAAGCGTAGAAAAAAATCGAGCAACTTCCGACTTCCTAAGCCATTTTTAATTAATTAGAATACACGTATTAGAGAAAGAATACTTCGCCGCTACAATAACGTCGCAAATAGCTCCGGTCGGAAATAATGGATTGCTGTTTTCCACGCTACAATTAATACGGTTGAAAAAGGAATACGAATTGGAGCAAGATGTAACGGTAAAGGGGGACCGTGAAATACATAATATATTTTTGCAACTAAGGAGGCATTCGAATAATGCAATAAACGCCATAGATGACACGAAGCTCGGCTGACACTCTGTTGCAAGACGTATTGTGTACATTCACTCATAAGCAGATTACGTACGTGCCTGATGTCATCTAATTACCTGAGCCGACCTACATACCAACCGATAAGTCGCCGCCACTCTAAATCGATAGGAATGCCGAAATTGCGAAAGTGCGATTGATCTTAATTCGCTCGCTGTTGCGTCGATTTTCGCAATTGAGCTTCGGACACCGGAGTATTTTTAACGCGAACCTCAAACTAATTTAAATACCGTTTAAACCAGATGACCCGTCTTTCAGGTTTTTCTACCTGCCACAGCTTTAATTAATAGCAATAAAATGGCAATCTTGGAAATGGAAATATCGCTCGTGGATTTTTTCCTAAAATATATTTAACATGCAACTATGTAGAATATATGTTCGTAGTATGTCTCGTTGCATTTCGCGCGGATAGAGATTAAAATGCAAACTAAATCTGAAACTTTCCAATAATAAATCAATATAAATACAATGTAGTTTTTGCACTGTACAAATAAATGTTTCCATAAGAAGATTTAAAAACAAGTACAAATTGAACAGACTTTTTTCTTTATATCTTATATCAAACATTAGTAAAAATTAACGAAACTAATAATTATTTGCATTAAATATTCTAAAAAAATATTCTAAATTATATATTCTAGATGAACCTGATGTTTATAATGTGCTCGCAGTCATTGAACGATTACAGAAATTTGATAAAAGGAAACTATCTATTCTCGTTGAATAGAAATTACATAAAAATCAAGGAAACTGTGTCAACTAACAAATATCATCTTATATTCCTCGTTTCTCGAAATAAAGTTGCGTGAAACTTTATGATTCTAAATGTAGCAAACGTATGATTATTCATTTAAGAGATACATATATTACAAGGATAGTATTTCTTCTCAATCACAGTAAACGATATAATAGCACAGGTAGGATAAATTGTTTTAAGTTGTATGGCTCTTTGAATACGAAGGGAGACACTTTAATTGCATATCGATTACCGATAACATTTTCCTTCACATTCACCGCTGGTTCTCCCTCCCTCAAGAAAGTAACGTTTATCGTTTACTCTTGTTCTCCCGGAGAAAAGTTGCTGGATCCTTACTATTGCTATTATGAAGTAATTGCCAGCAGTAATAATGATTTGCAAAAGTAAGATACTTAAAACAAATTTTTCGATATTTATTTTTATAAGTAGCTCTCATAAATAACTTTTGTAAATTGTTATATTAGTATTTTGTATAAATTCGACATTTTGATCGATTTTAATCGTATCTTGAATAATTTGAAGCAATTACTATCTTCTGTGTAAAATACATAATTATTCTGTACATACCAGGTGTACAATTTACGGCACAGTAATCCTCAGAGTACAAAGCTAAACGAATTACAAATTTAATAAAAATAATTTTCACATTACCTATGAAGAAATAAAACAAATCTTTCGATACTTATTTTTATAGTTAATGTAAAAATAATTTTTATTGAATTTATAATTCGTTTACTTTGTATTCTGAGGCTTGTTGCGTCGTAAATTGTACACCTGGTATATACAGAGTAATTATGTATTTTACACAGAAGATAGTAATTGCTTCAAATTATTCAAGATACGAAAATCGATCAAAATGCCGAATTTATACAAAATACTAATGTAACAATTTATAAAAGTTATTTATGAGAGCTACGAAAGGAATACGATAAACTGATCGTTCGAGTTACATGGTGTTCTTCATGGTCCAAATTCAAACAAGTTTACACACCCAAGATCTACTAAAGATAAACTAAATAACAAATACGATAAGAAAATGAATAATTCGAGTGGTAAAATTGACCAAAGCAATGATGGAGAATCGCGGTGTACATAAACATGGAAAAAATCTTATTATCGCAAAACTGAAATTTGTATTATAGCGTTGAATATGTATATGGATCTTTTATACATCTACCTAAGCTTCTACGATCTCTGTCTATCTCAGTCTAAAGATAAAATTTCGACCGGCAGAATAATTTTTAACCGCTTCAATAATATTCTAACAAGGAAAGGGAAACATTTCATTAAAATGGAACCGAGATATTATCTATTACAAATTATTACAATACACGTTACATTCTTTTTCCGTATTCCTGAATCATTGCATTCACGCTTTTGAATTACTATATCCTCATAAATTCATCAACGTGCCTCAGCTTGCATCTGCACATTTGTAAACCAAATTTAATTATTTGTAACGATCAGTAATTATATATGCACGCGTAGAAATAGCAACAACGGTTAACACTAATTACTATCCGTTATGAATTTATTTATGCGTTTATTTATCGATTGTTAAAGCTTGGAAATAATTTCTTGGTGAATTAAATTCAATCGAGGAATATCGATTTCAGCCGGACATAATATAATGTACGCGTTAAACGAGCTGAATAATTATTGCAGAACTACTTTGACCCGATAAGCTCGAAGCTGGTTGCGATCTTTCACAGAAAAGTATATTTTCTCGGTTGAAGATGTTGCTTGTTCGAAATGTTTTCTGGCGCGTGCGATCTTCGACAATGTCTGTAACGACAGGAAAGTTTCTTCGTGAAACCCGTTAAAACAATTAGCAAGAACAGTAGCGTAACTATCGAGCAAAAGTTTTCGAGCGTTTGGTTCGCGAAAAGTTGGCAACTGAGGAAAGCACTGGTAATTGGCAATATTATCGAGCACTGCAGTTGATACGGCACGCCAACGTTTATTGCCAATTTCTTTTCTGTTGTTCTGTTGTTTAATTACGCCGGAATAAATAAAACAATTCTTCTTCCAATTAATTATATTGGACTACACGATAAGTTGAAATCCAATAAAGAAATATTTAAGTTCCTAAATCTGTTCAAACGAACAAGTTTTAAAAAAAGATATTTCATCGTAGCTTCAACTATTTTTACTTTTTTCTTGATGATTATCCTTATTTTATTACTACTTTATCAAAAACAATGTTATTTTTTTCGATGAATAATATTACTTAGGTTACACGATAAAGGTAACCGGATCATAAGTCGAAGTTCAATTGAGAAATATTAAAATTCTTAGATTCGTAGAAACGCAGGAAAGATATTTTAACGTTCGATGATCATCGTCGTTTCATTGTTATTTTATCGCAATTATGAACGTACAATGTCTACCTGGAGGATGAAAATACTCGTGCGATTTAAAAATTTCATTTCGCCGAAAACTCCGCGTTATTATTCCCGTTCTAATTATGCTAATTTATCCAAGTCCTAATTTGTCGGATCAACGAGATAAAAAGCAGGCAAAATCGGTGCGCAATGTTCCTCGAAAGTGTCGATATTTTACCGCGCGTACATCTGAAAAGAGCGGAATGACGGTGAGCATGGGCCATTATTACCAATTGCGCGTAACAGCTAATTACCCGTAATTATGCCATGCGATATATCAAGCTTTCAGGATAATGGCGCGGTCCACGGCGGCGAACCGCGGAAAATTGCGCCGCGGTCCTACACGGCTCGTTCCGCTGTCAGTTTTCATTCTGCGGCCTACGCTCATCCTTGCCCCTTTTCATTCCCGGCGACAACTTTTTAATCCTCTCGAGCGCTGCTCGAACCCTCGTCAAGCCTTTCTAATCGCAATTACGCCGGAATGCGAACACCGGCCGACGATACCGCACGGAACGTGCACGCCGAGACTCTGGGACGACGTCTTTTTCGCTAGAAGATACGAAATTCCTTCGTTGCGAAATGAACATGCTCTCGGTTACGGAATAAAACGAAAACACGTTGGCAGGGAGGAATTTCACGCACAGGATATGAATAATTACGGATAAGGGGAAGGTGTGATTAACGACGAGCAAAGAGAGGTTTCGTAGGTTTATCCTTGTTTGTTTCCTGGATAATTACAGTGTCCGTCGAGTAATTTTGCACAGGTGTTTCCAACGTAATACTTTTCAGAGCTGCATGCACACCGTATGAAATCAAAAACGGTAAACATCGTTGTCGCGATGTAAATGGAGAGTCGAATATGCAAACAATATAATTGCCGCACAAATTGATTCGCCTGCGTTCAATTACCACCGATTTCGCGACAACACGAAGTAATTTATTATTACTATTATTTTATTAACTGTCGCAACGTATATTGGTCATCGGCGATCATAATTAAAATTCTTAGAATTTACATGGCAGAGGTAAAACGCAGCCAAAGCGAATGGGTGATAGCGACTAATTTTTAAACTGAAGAAACATGTCACCAGTGGACAAACATATGTATTTATCAATCAGAAATATTGCACGGTGTTGGTGAACATATCGGTAATGAGAAAATAATTTACAAAAGCCATTGAAATAGCCACGAATTCTCTTTACGAACTATGTACCTATGTATACTTACTATATATACTATAATATTTGTATGTAATACTAATACACTATATATACTTATATATATACATAATACAATACTATAATATATATACAATACTAATAATATATATACATATAAGTAATGCTGGACAAATTGTAAAGTACAAATTAAATAATAAAAAGAGAAAATCTCGGAGATGGTATCCCGCTGAGTTAGCCATCCACATGTTAATTAGCGATAAAGTTAGAAAAATTTAGCGAATGTCCAGTTGGACAAATTGTAAAGTACGAATTAAATAATAAAAAAAAAAGAAATATATATATTTTAATAACATTTTGAAGTTTCAATAACAATGTAATGAGACGCTACTGTACATGATTATATTGGTTAAATTTGAAACCGATATGTTTAGTAAACGATTTATTCAATAAAAAATTTAGTATACAGCATGAATGACCATCTTGAGCGTATAATACGTGTTAACTGTGGTCTAAATTTAAAAGAACATTGAGATTCAATAATGTGATGGATATAATTGCCTGCTTAAATATTTTTGTAATTTCCGCGAAATGTACTAAATATCTTGTAATTTCTACGTACATAAATTCTCAGATTTATTAACATAATGCACATAATTGATCGTTTAAACATTTTTGCAATTTCTGCGCAGTATACGCTTGTACCAAATGCCTTGCAATTTCTATACGCATTTTCAGATTTTTTTCCTCTAAGACACGTTTTACATGTTAGAACATCAGCTACTCGTTACAGTAATTGCAGAAGCATAATACATTTTACTTTGTTTGGTGTTTCATATTATATAAGACGAGCACGACACGAATGAACTGACACAGATATACAACGAAATGAAAAATAAAATCAGCGAAAGATATTCAATCTCAATTAACATGACCAAGTGTCCGAACACTTATGTCAAGCAGTGTATATTCGTAAAACATAGCCACAAACGTCCGGATACGTTTATGAACCTATATATATTCCGACGTACAGTTCGCGGAGGATACAACGCAGCTGACAGTTTCCGTTTAAGCGAGAAACGATTTGCGGCAATAAATTTCGCTGCAAACGAACTAATGGATCGATAGCGCGGATTAGATTAACCATCGAGCGTGTCGTTCGGAAACACTGAGACGGAAACAACCGCTAGAACTGCAGCGATACGCTTGCGAGGCGCAGTAAAATGGGAAAACGTCATTGCGCGAGGGCGGACATTTACGTCGGCGATATCAGTTGTAACGCGAAATGCGAAAGACAGAGGGGATGAAAGTGGAAAGAACTAACTCTAAAGCAACAGCCGGTTGCATCAATACGGCTAGCTATCTTTATGACAGCAAGATGTTGTTCTACATCCGCGTTGCCTGCCGCTCGTTGACGCGAGGATTACGCTTCGGCTGCGCGGACGGATATACTCGGAAGTTATAAATTACATTTCGCCTGACGCCCACGGGACCTGAATTATTTCGCGGGACATGCCCACGCAATATACATCATACGTGCCGAAAAGAAAGAGGCTCGCGCGAATTACAAACTTGCAGATTACGTATGCAAAGTTGTTCGATCGATCAACACCGCATGAATATGCTATGCGATACTCGTCGAATTTTATAGATGGACTTTCTGCGAGCCACTTGGTCTCGAGGGGACAAAGATCGCTTCTAAAGATTCCCCACACGATTGTGTTTTTCCTGTGTTATATTATTGAGAAATCTTACATCGATTTTATATTTTTTATCGTAGAAGAGAAACTGGACCACCCAGCTGCGGTGTAGATTACGGTAAATCAGATATGAAATTACCAATTCATTCCAGGGAATAGAAGACGCAGCAAATCGAGATAGAAAATAGATAGGGAAAAGTATGAGAAGACGACACTTCTTCGGATTTTCTGGAAGATAGTGATTTGTAGAATGTTATAGATACGATGATTAATAAATTTGAAAAGTGGTCCAATGAAGGAGAGAGAAGAAATGAGAATAAAATAGCAACCAGAAAGCTACCTTAAATATATCACGGTGGATGAAAAGAATTATTATTAAGCAAGATCAACTGACAAATTAGGTTGAAATGTGACTACATGGCAAGGAATGGAGTATAAAATAGGAAAGAATTTACAAATCAAAGGACGGGGAAATAGAAAATATTTTAGACAGCACGTACTAAGAGACTGTGCAATATATAAACCAGGCCAATCACATTGAAAAATAACTGGCTAACTTCATAAAGGGAAACGCGAAGTTGAAAGCTTTCTGCATAAACGAATGGAGAAACCAGAGAAGAACGAACAAGAAGGACGCATCAAAGAGTGATATATGTACAGTGAGCTGTATGGTAAATGAAGATATAGATGTACTCAAACAAATAGGGAAGTAAGATTTAGCTTTAAGAAACGAAATAAAATAGAAACAAAATGCAACAAGCGGCTACATCTACGAAACGATTGTAACAGGCACAGATCTTGGTACAATAAACGATTTTCGTATTCTATACCATATTGCAAATTTTATATCAATTGTACGTTTTATATTGTAAGGTAAATAAATTCTTTAAATTCAAAGAAAAATTGAGGTAGTCGTAATGTAAAATGTGTGATTTTTTGTTCCCATTTTTTGCTAGGAATTGTGATAAAACATTTTAATCATCTATATAGTTGTTAAAGCGAGATCGTGACTCAAACATAAAAATTCGAAAATCGCAGCACGTGTAACAAAATACAATACAATACAATACATTTTATGTTGTATCATCAACAAATTTCATATCAATTTCGTATTCTGTATTGTATTGATAATAAATGTTGTACTAGTTGTAATAAATTTCTTACGTTTAAAGAAAACACGAAATAGTCCTTGATTGGTATATGTGATTTTTTGTTTCAATTTTACACTAGGAATTTTGGTAGAACGTTAATCATCTTTATATTTGTTAAAGCGAGATCGTGATCCAGACATAAAAATTCGAAAACCGCAGCACGTGTAACCAAATACAATACAATACAATACATTTTATGTTGTATCATCAACAAATTTCATATCAATTTCGTATTCTGTATTGATAATAAATGTTGTACTAGTTGTAATAAATTTCTTACGTTTAAAGAAAACACGAAATAGTCTTTGATTGGTATATGTGTTTTTTTGTTTTAATTTTACACTAGGAATTTTGGTAGAACGTTAATCATCTTTATATTTGTTAAAGCGAGATCGTGATCCAGACATAAAAATTCGGAGACCGCAACACATAACGAAATTTTTTTCTAAGGACTTTGGTAAAACGTTAATCATCTTTTTCTCTGTTGAAGCGAGATCGTGATTCCGATATAAAAATTCGTAGACTGCAGGGTAATGACGCTGAAGATCAGTCGTTTAGATATTGTACCAGTCACCGTATAATTTCGGCCAAAGCTTAAATGTTGATTAAAATTAGTAAATTTCTATTAATAAGAGGCAGGAAATTTTACAGACCGATAAATTCTATAAAAAGTGGCACAAAAATAATAGCACTGGGTTAACATATCCACTGTTGCTTTAGTTCCGTTATAATGCTCAGCCAAATTAATCTAAACGTATGCTATAAACATGTATAAACGGCACAATTCTCTTCTATTTAGTAAATTATTAAAATTTCTTTCCTTTTTTTTTTTTTTATTATGACTATTAACCAGTGTTGAGAAATATGATTCAGAGATATGAAAGAATTCCAGTCTAAATACAGTTAGGAAGGAAGCAAGATTCAGGTCAACACCATCTAATTTCCGTACAAGATTTAAATAATAAATTAAAAATCGCATATACGTTAGTCTAAAGAAGAATTTAATTTAATTTAATTTAATTAATTAATTTAAGTTAATTTAAAGATACAACAAAATTTACTGTTTAATTCGAGACGAATAATATCGTTAAAATAAACGGCGATATAGCTTGTTCTTGTAAATAATTTTACAATTCTACCAAAAACTATTCTGTAATAATCAAAATTGATTTATACATCGTTCAACGAAAACCGAACAAATCTCAATTAAACAAGACACTTAAAAAAAGAATTTAACATTATCGATGTAACTATTTTTCAAGAACGCTAAGTACTAAACAGTATAAATCTAGTTGATTTTTTATAATAAATTTAACCAGACAGTTGGTGAATGTTCTAGTGTTTGAAAGATTAATGTGATATTGGAATTTCTCATTAAATACGTATATAGATATGTAGTTATACGTTCACATCGATTTCCTTGAATTATAGAGGGTCAATGGCAAGGCATCTCTCTTTTAATATAAGAAATGATGTAATTATATAATATATAATTATTACAGGAAAAAAGAGATTTTGAAAATATATAGAAGGTAATATCGTTTAAGCTGGCGCATCTAATCGATAGGCAAACAATTAGTAAAACGCGCAGATGCATGCTCCGATAAGAGATAAGATAAATGATCGAGCAATTAATTACACTTCTGTTAAAATGTGCTGAAATTATAATAGTTGATACAAAATACATTAAATTATATATTAAAAATATATTATAAGAATTATTAGTTTTATTTTCATTGCTAGTTGATAAACAGTTATATGAATCAGAACATTTCAAATTATAGTCTTAATTTATGTCAATATTATTCTTTCCAGAGAGAAAGAAATCAAATAAAGTTAAGTCCTTTCAAGCAACGTACACACTACACATTGAAGTATTATGACCCAGAAAGTTGGTGTTCCCGCAGCATTGGAACAACTGCATGGCTTCATATCATTTCAATCTCTTTAATCATTGAAATAGTCATCATTACGTGCGATAAGCTTTCTCCAACATGATACAAATTTAAATATGTTGAGGACAAACTTTCCGTACTAGCTGGTGCATTGCGAGTTTTCAAGCCATTAAAATAATAAATCGTTTTCAGGTTGCTTGATAAATAAAATCATAGAAGATATTTATTTTGAGGATCAGATGATGCGTCTGTCCTTGTATATCTTTTTATAATTTTAACATATATGATACAGAACGTAATCATCATTTAATAATTGACCTGTGATTATAAGTAAACTAAAAATAATTACAAATATCATGGAAATATCTTTTTTAACATATTCGAATATTTTTCACCGTTTTATTATAATAATTTTTTTATAACAATATGTAAAAATTATATCATAATAAAAAATATAAACTTCCATTGAAAGAAAAGAAGAAAAATCGTTAGGCTAAAATTTCTCTGCGTCATGAAACATCTTTCTTTTACCTAATTTTTAATTGGTCTTTTAAACGAATTAATCAACAATAAACTAGAAGTTCGTAAATTTAGATTATGTTGTTACAATAGCTATATGTATAGTAGATAATAGTAGGCAACGTTGTTTATCAAAATGAACTATATCTGTAGAAAAATTAAAATAACTTTCTGTTGTAAATATAATACTGAAATTAATTAATCGAAACAAATCAAAATAAATGAAACAAAACAATACAAGACAATGACAAGAAAAAAATCAAGCAACTTTGGAATATTTTCATCGATATTACGACAAGCTCTACTGTTTACATAGTATTGATTTTATTAAATATAATCCACATGTAAGATACATTGATCCCTATATTATTAAACTAAATACAAGAAATTCCATAAAATAAATCCACGGAGCAAATAAATGCTCTGATATCACGATTAAGAGATGTAACTTATGTTTTTAATTCCAGAGAAACTCGGGATGAAAATAAAGCGAACAACACGATAAGAAAAATTTAAGTAATTCTATAATATAAGATATTTTAGCTCTGCTTCTTCTCTATGCATCGATTTCATTAAATGTAGCCCATATACAAGGTACATTATTAAATACATAGATCCACCATTATTATATTAAATACAAGAAATTCCATAAGATAAATCCACGAAACAAACGAATGCTCGGATTCTGATACCACAAGTGCAAGAGACGCGAGTCATTTTCTCAGTTATGGAGAAGCTCGGGAAACCAATGAGAACCGTTATCTTTTTTTTGCGTTTCATTAGTCTTCCGCGATGCACAGAAAAAAAGAAGGAAAGCAAGCGCATAGGCGACCACCGGCGATTAAATATTTTCCTGTGAAACGAGTGCGAAAGTAGTTGCTCTTCTCGCGGTTTGCCCCGGTTTCCGCAACTTCCAATCTCCCGTGCATTTCTCATCGCGTTAATGCCGTGCGAGCATCGCGGCCCATCGCCGAACGGAACACTTATGGTTACATAAATAAGATACACCGCGTTGATTGCACGATTACGCGAGGAAATCGTTCGCACGTCCCTCGCGCGCGTTGCGCCACGCGAATCGATCGAATCGATCGGCCAACCAGGCTGTTCATCGACGTGTCTCGAACACCGCTCTCACCAGGGAATATTCCAGCAACGTACATAAGTAGGAAGCGTTTCGGCGCGTCTTGCGCGCAGACAGCCCGCGATTTGCGCCAACGTACCTTTGCCTTCTGCCTTAGGACGCACAAGCTCTTTGGTTGCACATGACGTTGCAACATGCACACGATTGCCCAATGCTTAATGCTGCTCAAGGAACGAGCAATTTGCGGTAAATCACTTCCCTCCAATCCCTCTCTCTCTCTCTCTCTCTCTCTCTTTCTCTCTCTATCTCTATCTCTTTGTATCTCTTTCTCTCTTGCGCGCGCTCAGTTTCTCTTTCTTTCTCAAACACACACCGCGCTACTTTCAACCCTCTTGCTGTCACGCTCGCTGTTTGTAGATTCTATTAACAGCACTGTTCGTAAAAAGCACGTTGAAACCTGTTACAGGGCAAAGCACTAAAGTTTCTGATCGCGAACAATGTTCGGTAACGTTGCATGCGGTGAAGCAATAAGAATTAAATGGGTCAAACATAAGAATTACAGATAGACGTAAGTTCGCTGCTGTTTAACCCTGCGGCGTTCTTTCGGTCATCTTCGACCCAGTTATTTATTCTTCCAACGTTAAAAAGTATGTCGAGCTTGAGCACAATAGGCGAATATTATTATCGACATGTGTGATCTTAGTTTTGTGTCAAACATCTTCTTCATTTATTACAAACCTTCGTCGAAGATATAAAAATCCTTGCTAAAGTTAGAGCAAGGTTAAAATGTAAAAGTACGAGCAGCAGCTTGACGAGGAAAATTTGATTATCTAATTTATATCGAACAGACATTTATTTAACACGACTGGCTGGGAAATCAATTTTTCAGAGGAATAAAGCGGCGAGATCATTGGCAAATAATGGGAATACATTAATCAGTTTTAACAGTATCTAGTTTATTTAATATTTGATTGCAGTATTTGATACGAGCACATCTATTAATTACAATAGTTGAAATGTCTATTTAACCATGTCAACCTGATACTTGTATAAAATTCTATGTTTTAACGTTTTATCATTTGAATTCGTTTTAGTTTCTCCCAAAATGCCCTACCGTCTATAAGTATTTGGACAGCTGGTGCAACTCGATCAAAAGTACGATACGTTTTGTTGTACTCTGAAAAGTTATAATCGAAGAAGGTTTCTTTAGCGTTAATTTTGTACCTCGTGTCATAACTGGGGCCAGATATTCCGCTAAATTTAAACCGAAACAAGAGGTACATCTACAGGAGTATATCAATTCCATGTCTGTCTGTAATGAATGGCTGACATTTCATGAAATCTATATAAACTCTTAGGATGTGGGGAGAAACACATATTTCAATCGCCCTGAAACTCCAACATTGAACAGACACTTGACTCAGGTATCTTCGTTGCAGCAATTTTCATCCGTTTCCATTACTGTTCTTTTATCTATGTCATCTAATATTAAAACTATCGTTCTTAAACTATATATCTGCTAACCGTATATAATTTAATACGATATATTAAATACGATTGTCTGAAATAACATCAAAGACGAAAGTTGGATCAAAGAGTTCCATTTGGTAGAGCAGTATGTTTCGTACGTATATTTGCAACAATTTGCAAGCGCCCAACCGCTTATGAACGCGTATATCGTGTCGTTAAAGTTTATAATAGCTTTCACCCGCCTATATCTTACAGATATGTCCGATTCGTCGTATAAATCAGAAATCAGTCGCTGGATTATTTGCAAATTTAAACACGTGCGTTCTGCAACCGAAAACTTTCCAATTTACACCGCAATGAAGAACGGTTTTAAGCGTATTGAATTTACAATCTGCAAAAGGAAGATTACAGCGAGCAACGACAGTTGCTTCTTCGAGAGCCAATGTATTTTATTTTCCAGCGACTTTCAAACTGCCTTTTGGCCGCCACTTTATGTCCTTACGTTTCTGCGTGGCTCGATCCTTGTTCTCTCTCACGTCTCTCACCATTGCTTTCTTCCCCCGGCATGTTACCAGCCTGACACATCTCTTACATAACAGTCTGTGCTGTCGTGAACCGTGCTAGCATTGCTCTTGCCATTTGCGGCTGCTTGAGGGAAGCGCGCCACAGGCGACATGCACCGCACGTGCAACCTGCGCTTCGTTCAACGACCATGTATACTTGCCTTTTCATTCCGCTTGAAACACGTGGGACCAGCTATTAACTATTAAGAATTAACACACTGTAATAGGAATCGACATCGTTGTAACTGCGCACTACGGATTTTTATACAAATTCATACTTTTGAAAATAGAACAAGCGCTATACTTTGAATATTTTATATGTTTTTTCACGTTACGTACATTTCGTTCAAATTTGTACTTTTCCCATAAACATTTACAAATACGCAATTTAGTTATAATGTACAGCGAGTCACGGAAATATTCACCTAATTGATAATCAACCGATAACTATGAATTCTTATGAATCTTCTTAGGATCCTTTACGATTTTATGTTGGACTGAACTCGACCTTCTAATTCCCTTGATCCTTTTTAGAGTGTGGTAAAATTCCTTTGCGTTATAGTTTTATTGATCATTTAGTAATTTAATTTAATTTAACAGAAACCAAAACTTGTTTTGGGAATACGGTGCAGTTAATATGAAAATATTGATTCTTCCAGAACGTGGCAAGATCTGTTTATAATAATGATTTTATTTCTAACTTAGACCCATAGTCTGTTACAAAGCGATTGTTGGGTTATTTCTAATTTCTCACGCGATATTAAATTCTTAAATCGATCTCTTAGTGCTATATGATGTTGCTCTTTTATTGTATTATATTAATTATTATATTGTATTATATATTGCTTAATTACTGTACTATGCTATAACATTAGGTAAGTACATATTAATTATTAAGAAAGAATTAAGCAATATAATATAATACAATAAAAGAGCAATATAACATAGTACTAAGAGATCAATTATACTACACACATATATATATGTAGTATACAGGGTGCACAGTGAAATGTGTTCATGATTTTTGAAGCACTTTTGAAGCACTTTGTAATGTCACAAAAAGAAGTTTTAAATAAAATGTGATCGCTCCATCGAGGTCCAATGTGCAATCTTCTGTAAAATAGTTAAAGTGGTTCTTCGTCTTTTTACTTTTGCAATTTGTTGAAAGCGCGAATGTTATTGTGAGCGTTCGGTCTGACGCCCTATTGAAACAAATTTCACACGTTAATGTTCCTATGAATCAATAAATGTAGGATTTCTCAACTCGAGGTCACCCAAGGGCCATAGATAGCATTATAAGTCATCGAACTCGTCTTTACATCGACCACAACGCTATGAAAACAAAAGTACATCGTGCCATTTAAAAGAGGCAAGTGACATTGCCAAGACAGTGCGTGACAATGTCAAGTGGCAAGCGACAGACAAGTGGCATCGTTTGCTAACTTTAAGTATCGCAATTTGTAACTGAAAGGAATCAACTTTCGTTTGGAATATTTCCTTGTTCAAAAATAGTCCACAGCATTTCGCTGGACACCTTGTATATATATGTAGATTTAAGAAAATCTATTTAATCGATGGAAATTAAAAAGAAGAAAAAGAAGAAACGAAGAATAGTGTTGAGGTTTAATGAATTTTAATAAAGCTGGCAATTATTGTAAAAAGACTCGAGTTTTATCCATAAAAATATTTCTCGCGTTAGATCGTAATGCAATTTCGGATTAAAGTGGCTTTCACAACAGCAATAACCTCTACATACGTCTCTGGCCTTTAAATTGCTAAAAAATGAAAGTTCCATTACATCTAATCTTACTTTAGATTATCGGATTCTGTTCGAACGCAATGCAGAAGATCGATGGAATAGCAGAAAATTGATTAAGAATGGCGTGTTTTCTTGCAATTACGCACATGTAGAAGGCGAACGTAACAATTTAACCGTCTTGTTTGCAGCCTGTTATTACATTGCAACGCTTTACGTGTTCGAAATCGAGCAAAGTGGAGAAGATGAATCGCGATGCAACATCATAGCCAAAATTGGATTATTCCGATAAGCAAATGGGCTTCATGAACGTGAATCGGCCGTCATGTCATAGGTATTTGGCTGTATATTTGAATTAGAATTTCAGCCGTACAACGGCTTAAACTTCAATTATTCGAAGGACAGTGTATTCAATTAAAATTCAATTGTGCATTCAAACAGAGAAAGACGTAATTTATATTAGAATCGAAAAAGATGATCTTTTGCGGTATTAAAACGAATAACAATAGGTCGTAATATCTTTCGACGCTGTATTTCGTTTCCATGCAAATCGATCACAATTTCTGCAATTCGTATTCGATCGACTACAATTTGACTGTGGCATTTATCGTATTATTCTTCTACCCCTGCGAATAATTTGAAATATTCACGATAACGTGGTGCGTACGAAAAAATAATACATTTTCTAAATTGTGCTTCCTATGACATAAATGTTTCTGTCGGAATACAAATATTTTATCGTATGAAATACACGCGTAATTTTATTCACGAAAAATATCAAGGATCCAGAGGATTAACAGGTTCGATATCAACATAATCTTGAAAGCCACACTACCGTAACTTTATATCATAACATTAATTTGGAATTGAAACTATATGATTCTTCTTATAAAAATACAACATGTTTTCATCATCTTGAGAATTTAATTTTATTTATGAAACGTGTCTCTATACTTGTCCTTGCAAATTTATCAGACATTGCATCTATGTATTAGTTATGAGATCCCATGGCAATGAAGGCTTACAAAAGCATGTTGTAAACAATTCGTGACTACTTTCACGAATAGGAAAGTGCAAACATATTAAAATACATTCACACTTTCGTAATTAATTACGCATAATTGCGTATAGATATATGATTTCTAAAATCTTGTATCGTTTAAAGTAGATTATTAATACTATTGACAAATACCGATACAAACAATAATATTACAGTTAACAACGAATAATTAAAGAATTCCTGCGACCTTTCAAAATCGATGTCCTCGAAACATCGTGCGAACAAATTTTACATTTACATTTTTACAACTTGAAAATTCATATCTGCCGATGTACACCTAGTATTTAATCATATTCTAGTTACAAATAACGCAGAATGAATCGAAAAAATAAAAAAGTCACAGCCCATAATCAATACGCACATAAAAAATGAATATACATGTACAAACTGACAGAAATTCATGTTGCCAATAAAACAAGCAAACATTGTACCTGAAATTATACACTGTTAACTGCGCTGCGTTGCTAATGGCCTCTGCTGTTGAGCCAACGTTAAACACACACGTGTACATATACATAAAACAAGTGAAACGGTATGACAAAAGTGGTAGTTACTAAATTTCAATTTCGACATTTTTTTCTTTTTTTTTTTTAGATGCGCTAATTAATTTCTAATTTTCGTAATGAGTGCCATTCTGGAGCAAAAAGTTGCATTAAAATAAGCAAAAAATTTCGGCTCCTATTGGCAAAAGCATCAATCATTCCGCGGGTCGATTCAAAGAACCTGGCCAAAGGGAACTCCATGAGTGGCGAGGCACGTGCGCTGATTTACGTCGTGAGACCAAAGCACGTGGCATCGTGGCAAGCTGAGAATTCTCACAATTCCCCTTTCTACCATTAACCCTGTTTCTCGCCCTTTCCTCCTTCTTGTTTTATTTCCATTTCGCTCTCCATCGCATAAATATACTTCTACTATTTGTCTTTGCTTTTTTTATCTATAACTCCTTCCGCATTCTTACTTTCCTTTCTCAGATCTTTAGTATTTCCTTACTAATATTCACTTTTGCTTAGATTTTTAACTTGTCATGGTGGAAATTACTGACTTTAAATACTTAGTCTGTATAAATCGATATTTCCAATACGCAGATAATCTTTCGATAATCGTTACGATTCTCTTTTCGCGTATACCCTGCCGATCATAAGAATCAGGCAGAACTGTGCGAAATTATAATCGAATGACTGCATGAATTGTAATTGTAAAATAATTCAATTACGTCGTAGTTAATACATTGTAAGTCGTGATTCACATCTCTGGCTTAATGAATCCACAATGCCATTCGCAGTTGTCGCTGAGGTACAATTGCATAATGCAATTGTAAAACATAAACATAAGATTGAGTCACGTAGGAGCAGGAAAGCTTGCACTATGTTGCAATTGAATGACTTGATTCAAGCTGTTCAATTAATTCTATTGTCAATTATCGTAAAAAGTATTCTATCGATTCGTTAGAAGTGCAGCACCGTGGCATCCAAAGCACGTGGTCTTTCTGACTTTGTGAACTCAACAGTAAATAGTACAGTATAAAACACGTAATTGCCAAACTGGAACAGTACTTTGTTGCATATTTTTCGCGGATTTTAGAGACACTTTCTGAAAGTTGTGGAAGAGGTATGAAAGGGCAGCTTTTTCAGGAATCCAGGAAAAAGCAAGCTTGGCATATTTATTCGCGATATAATGATAGTTAGGTTTGTGTGCATCGTAGATTTGCATGAAAATTTAAAGATACAGAAACGAACAAAATGCGCAGCATGTTAAAAAAATATGTAAAATACCAACTCATTATGATATTTAAATGATTCGTACAAATCTGTATTTCTTCAGTTCTGTGCATAAAATTATGCATTCGTAAAAACATTCATAATCTAACGATAATATCTTTTAAAATTTTAATTTGCCAACGTGAATTGTTCGTCATTTTCGATAAATATGGATATCGTATTCGATGTTTTAGGTGAGTTAACACACCGTTCACGAGAGAATCAATCTTGACGATTGTATAAACGTCGAAGACATTAAATCGACGTTTCTCATTTTATTTGACTCGATATATATTTTTCAAAATTATGCGGCACCTGGAATAAAATTTAATTTGCATATCATCGGGAATATACTAAAAATGGTCGGAGGATCGTGGCTAAAATGTGTTCAGCACTGCAATCTTTCGGAAACCTCATGTAGATTCAGCTATCGTTTTATCCTCACCAAAGGGTGCATGGAAGCATGTTGATTGGATATTATCTGCCCTCGATACGAACCAATCAACATGCATTTTCCAGGCACTGCGCTTGAAAAATGTTTAAAAGATACTTAATTGAGTTTTTCAAGCTTGAAAGTCTTTGGAGTTTCTCAAGCAATTACACCGTATATGTAGTTCTATATTATAGCGTTTTAATCTTGTAATCCTGCAATTCATACACAATGGTTCTTCGACAATAGTCCAGCATTCGAGACATTAGAATCTATGATCCATCATTCTGGATTGAACACATTCGATCATCGTCCACTTACCCGACGTTCGAAACAGTTGCTCGATATTAATTCGTTGGGTAACAGTCAGGATAGAATGGTAACTATTAGTGTGGTTAATGCAAGCTTTAGACTCTATGAAGGCAGATAATCCATACAATTTAGCTGTTGCTGAGTGAATTGTGGAATTTAATTAATCTTACATTATAAGCAAGAAAGAAGCAAATTTGAAATTATAGTTTTGTGGTCCAAGAAAATTATTCATCGATCCCTATGATTTTTACTTTTTATTCTATACGTATGTGCGTGTGTATGTACGTGTATTGAATCTAAGAAAGGAATTTACCTCTGCTTGGAAATCCTAAGAATAACAACGAATAATTGTTAGATACTCGTGA
The DNA here is from genome assembly GCA_014737525.1 of Bombus difficillimus. Classification (NCBI taxonomy): domain Eukaryota; kingdom Metazoa; phylum Arthropoda; class Insecta; order Hymenoptera; family Apidae; genus Bombus; species Bombus difficillimus. The sequence continues at coordinate 307,424 of JACXIT010000138.1, read as the reverse complement.
ACACACACGAATCACTACTATTTATAAAAATTCATATTTTTATTTTATAATTCAAAAATATAGAACCCAACTAAAAAATTGTTTTATCTACAAGATATTATATTTTGCATATTTTTGTTTATTATATGTATTGCTGTATTTTTATTATTATTATTTATTTTTTTTATTTTATATATATGTACACTATATATATTATATTATTTATTATTATTTTTATTATTATTTAAAAGTGCGTAATATATACGACATTGGAAAGCAGGTATTCCCTGTATCGTAATAGTAAGCTCAATTATAAGCAACGCATTTGTAGTTTTATATCCCGAAATGATTTTTTAAGCAATTGCTGTGGTCATTGCTTCTTATCTCGCGTGTAATATTCCGACGTAACGTTTGATACAGAAAAACGATAGATGTTTTCTGACTCAATGTCATTTTATTCGAAAGAGGAAAAAAAGTAGAGTGACGGGTAAAGATCGTAGGTATTGCGAATAATAGCGTAATCTTAACAAAGAGCGATCGTGAGAGCTGTGTACGTGCCAAAGATGGCATTGAACGCTTTCAGTATTGTCATTTATCATGGTTTCGCAGCTCTTACAGCGCGGCATTATGCGAATCCCCTTTGACTGTTATTATCGACGATTTTATCCTTCAATATATGTACGTCGTATAAAGAATTTGCTTTCAGTCAAAGAACATACGAACAATCGGTAAAAATATATCACGTCGTGTATTTTCTTGGTATTCAATAGGATTTTCACGATTCAATTAATCTTCGATATATTGAAATTTAAACATTTATGTATGTATGTTGATGTCTCAACAATAACTCTGGTTAATCGAATCGCGAATATTTGCCGATGTAACACGCCAACGGAAGATCAATTTCTTCGCTTCAAACTAAAGAGTTGTTCGGATAATTCAAAAGATGTTAAACTATTCAATTTCAGTTCCATCTGGGTCACTCCGCTACACTTGTGCGGCTATTTCGAATGCAATGTGAATGTATAGCTAAATTAAGCCAATTATTTCCTTCGATTGTGACAGTGCGAAGCATATTTCGTAATTAAAAAATTTAAGAGATAGCAAAGGGAAAATCCTCTACAAGGGAAAGTTTTCTTCCCATTTCCTTTCTGCTTCTTTTTCGGGCGAACTTTTTTAAACTTTTAAATTAACGTAGATTGTTAGCCTATACGGATGATACGTAATTTGTCACGAGCCGAGGCCACGTGTGACGAGAGATTAACGACGAATACATTACCGAAAGAAAAAAAAAATGATTTATTAATTTATTACCGAGAAAGTATAAACTCCAGGCGATAAAAATAGGGAAATCAAGTGGAATATTGAGCACAAGGACGAACCCCACTATCGGTAAGCCTTTAGAAATTACGCGCGGTTGAACGTGTTGCCGTATAGGGGAACCGCGGGGGGGCGAAACCTCGCGAATGAGTCTGATGCGAAATTATGATGCTACTAGGATGAAAATTTGCAGATGAAATGGACGCGCGGTCGAGCAGCTGCCAAGAAGAAAAAATACGCAAACGAACGCGATGCGAGTGGAGGAGCCGCTTGGAGCTTGAAAAATGTATGGACGATCTTGATGCAAAAATCAAAGAGTCGTAGGAAGCAGACGAACCTGTTTCAATAGTAGAGTGCTGCAGGAGGATTAAATTTTCATAGACGAATCCCGGGAAAAATCGCAGAGTTACTGAGAGTTATACGCGTGTAGGTGCGAACAAACTTGATGCGGAATTTGGCAATCGCAGGAAAAGCTGACTTCTTAAGTTTAACAGTTGATACGGTTAGGCTGTTAAGGCAAAGCTTGATTTTAGAGATTATAGGATAAAATGGTAGGTTTCCACGATGTTTGATAGAATCTTAGCAAATGTTTTCTCCTCAAATTTACGTTAGAGCATGCTATAATTGACGCGATCGTTGGTTTTCATATATCCAATGAGAATAGAAAGTTACCTGTTGACAATCGATCAGTGATGAATTTTCCTTTTAAAGTACTTTTGATAATTCGTTATACTTTCGTACGTTTACATTTTTACAACTTGAAAATTCATACCTGCCGATGTACACGTAGTATTTAATCATATTCTAGTTACAGATAACGCATAATAAATTTAAAAAATAAAAAAAACACAACTCATAATCAACACGCACATAAAAAATGAATATACATGTACAATCTTACAGACTCGTATTAAGTTTCTGATTGCAATTTTTTAAAACTCCGATGGTAACAACTAGCGTTGTTTCAAACTGAACGCTTAGGAAAACTGCACTTGTCACTTATGGAATGACCCAATGAATTACAAATATAATCTTCGCTTACAAATATTAATATGAATATGTTATGAGCATATTATTAGAGTTTAATATTAGGATTGGAATTTAATACGAAAATAATACGAGTGTGTTATATTGAATAATATAAAAATACAATACATTTCCATTTAGGAAGCTCTTCAACGTGAAAGAACGAATGAAAAGATTTTACAAAGTTCTCTTTCTTTTTGACTCGGACTAGGGAAATTTTCAAGAGCCACAGGAAAATGTTCTGTATGTTTAACAAATCAGACAGCCTGAATTAAACGTATTAAATATATTTTGTATAATAGAAAATATATATCTCTTCGTGTTACGAATAATATGTAAGTTCAATATATCAGTGCCAAGTATGTTTTTCTAAATGTTTTAATTTTTCTATCTTTGTATATATATTCTTCGATTAAAATAATAATTCTTTAAAGAGTTTTATAATTTATTACGTATGTCACTTGCAGAACTAATAATAACCACGGCAACAATAATAAATTATCAATTTTATATAATATTTCTTCATAACAAGCTTTGTACACTTCCCATCACTTTTAAGCGATTTTTTCGTTAACGAATTACTTACACGTTGGAATAGCATCGATAGCACAGTTTTTATCAGTTGCATTTTAAGTCTACTACTAATGCGTTGTCTATTCGCATAACGAACAACATTATTATTGCGATACCATGTGCGGAACAATGATTTTCAAAAGGTAACGAAATAATTAATAAATTGCACCGTGAGTGACTATATTTTAAAATAAAAACGTTCTGTTTCAATTTAATTTGAATCTCTGCCTCTTCCTTTCCTTTTTTCTCTCCCATAATAATTCTTTCGAAATCGTTACATTCCATTGCAGCACTCGATATCTATCTCTCTCATAGGAATCAATTGCTTCTCTCCTCTCAAGCGCTCTAGATCTTCTCGATATTTACTTGGCTCTCTACATAAAAATTCGTTACTGTAAAACGATCAAACGTCATCTATATTTCGATCGCAAAGAAGAATAAGCGACAGTGGCTAAAAACGAGTCGAAGAAATTTGAAGAACGTAGAATTACAATTTCCTAAAGCAGATTTTAATAAGTTTTATAAGTATAAAATTAAAACTTTCTAAAATTATACAGGTACTCGTTCGTTTATGGATAATTATATTACGATGTCTCTTTTATCTGCAAAGTTTAGAAGTTAATAATAAACGATCATTATATTATAAAGAAACCCTTCGTCACAGCGATAAGAACATATAATACAGTGTTCAGTTTTGAATGTATAACACTTCTATACATGAGTAATCACGCATGGAATGCGTGCGTAATAGATGAAGTATGCAGCGAAGAAATCGGAAAAGAAGAGAAGAGAAAAATGACCACAGACAGGAATGTGATTAGTGATTTTTAGTACATGAAATATGTAGATGCTTATAAAAGCTGGGGCACAGCTAACGTAGGCTGAAGGTAAAAATTTGTAATACATTTTCAATTTCCTGTATCTATGGATCATAAAAACGATAAATAGTTTTTTTCCATGATTGCTGAATTTTTTGAAAATAAATTACCCATTTAAACTAGTTGACAAATTATCATACGTGATAACTTGTGTCATTTTGTTACATAATATTCAAATATTTACGTAACGTTTACATCTTTTCATCAAAATCGTCTGCAGGTTGACAAAAATTTTGCTAATCTTACTGATATTTAAACGATAGCAATGACAATTAAAAATAAGACATATAATGTAATTTATATTGAAGTATCGTTTATCGTGACGGTATATTTTAAATTTGTATTGTACTCGAGAACAACATTATTTTCTAAATTAGATATTATAACGAATAATGGAAATATTTTACTAATCAGATACTAATTAATTCATTTTAAAGATTGTATAATATATTGCGATTTACTATTTACTAATGCGTGTGACCATTAATTACAAGAAAACGTTTGCATAATTAAACGAACATTATACATATAAAATAAACAAATTATGCAACTTATTTATAAAGTTTGTAAAATTTATTTCTACAAAGCGTGCATAATACGTAATACAAATATTTCAATACGAAACAGTAGGATAATTATGTTATTATATTACTAATAATCTGATATACTACTTTTCTTAGTCAATCTTTGACACTAACAATTTTTATGACTAACTAATTTTTATCGTAAATTTTCGAATCCGCAGATAGACGCCTGTAGACGTAATTTTACTACGAGCATGATTTTCTCATAAAATTGCTTGCTATAATTTCACTTGGTGCAGACGTAAAAGAATTTTTTTTATCTCAGGGAGAATAAGCTTTTTTCGTTTTCACGTTAGCTTCTTTTGTTACCCACTTGAAACTTCATTCATGATATTTCCGCTATGTTATACCTTTCTATTACAAGATAAATTGCTGATTTACTTCTGTTCAAAAAAACCACGCTTTCTTTATACGATTTAACAATAACCTTCCCTTCAGGTAAATTTCTTGCCAGTCATGATTTATAATCATGGGTAAATGTCAAATTTTCCTTTCCCTTCTGCTTCTTTCAATATTAAACCGCGCTTTAAACCGACTTATTGTTACTACTTTACACGGTACACGTTAAAAAATTTCTGCGTTACTTTTTCTACGTTAAACAGAACGAACAAAATTCCCATTTTTAAATGAATAATTTTCACATTAATCAAAATGAATTGGTTCGTAAATACAGCGAAGGACAAAAGAAAATTAAAAGAATAAGCGATGACAAAAAAGCTTCGTAGTTTTAGAAAACAGTATTGTACTTTACGTGAACATTTAGATTACGAATGTATTCAACTCCAATGTAAAAGACCTATTTCTAAATGAATAATTTTGTTATCAATGAAGATGAACGAGTTACCAAGTACAATGACAGAGAAAAGAAAATTCGAAGAACAAGAGTTACCAAAAAACACCACAGTTTTAGAAAACAGAATTATACTACGACGTATACAATTAAATTATTCATCTCCAGAATAGACGACTGTTGTCAACGAGGTAAAAAAAATATTCATCCCAAAGTTACGCAAGTATGAATTTTTTATCTTGTTTGTTCGCAACTGTATTTTAAATTCCAAAGATCGTTACGAATGGAAAGCATATCGCGACAACGAAACTACGTTACATATTATAATCGATGTTGGCTGGCTAATCGGACACGGATTGCACGTTGAAACTATGCAACGATCGAGAAATCTGTTCTCTGCGTGCTACTAGCGTGGCACAAAAAGGGAATCGTGCGTGCAAAATATCGCGGAACAGGCAGAAGGTAGTAAAACCATGGCGAGGCGAGAACAGCAGGACGAACGGACAGGCATAGACAGGAAGGTGGCGGAGGCGGTGATGGAGGAGAAAGAGACCGAAATTACCGTGTAATGCGCGTTGTTAATACGTCGACCAGTTCAACGTGGCCAGCAACGAGTATTCTAGGAATACTAATTAACCTGCTTGTATCCGCCAAGTAGAGAAACTCGAAAGAGACTCGGAGATGACTTGATTAATAGACGACGCACACTTCGCACGGAACAGATGGATTGCAGACGTGATGACATAATTGTAAGAGAGGATTTGCTTCAGACGGTATTTTTCAATTATTTTAACAACGATTATAGTCTTTAAACGCGTGGAATTGATATTTTGTACTGGAACAATTATGCATTATGCGTGTCCTGACGAAACGAAAACGGAAAATGCAACGGTTAAGATAATTTAGAATAAAATACATATTCATAGTAAATTTATTATTACGTGTAATAACACCATTATTTCTCCAATTGCTAATTATTTACCGTGTATCTATCTAGTATATATATTGTGAATGTGAAATTATACAAAGACGCAACTAATAAGTCGAATAAACGTTATCTTCTATGCTCTTTATTTATAAAACTATAATTTTATATATTTAATTACCTTAATTTCATTAATTTTATATATTTATAATTCTAGTTTCGATGATAGGCGCAAATGTAAAAACAGTCAATGTATATTTATAACATGTTTATATATTACCTATATAGATAAATCAGTTCTACGCTTGAAGATAACGAAGAATGAGAATCGAATGTCATTTAAAAACATAATGCAATCTTTACAGTACGTGAGCAGAACGGTGCAGATAAAAAGCTGCTCAGAAACATGTTTTACAACAAAAGTTGATAAATGTCATGAATTATTTAGTTTCCAATCGTCTAACCGTCAAAAAAGTTACGTATCGTTCCATTTAGAAAACAACTGCACTGTACAGAAGCATCGATGTATGAAAAGATTATACATAATTTAACATTTTATTTTCTGAAATTTGTTCTGCCTCCGTTTCATAAATACAGGTATGTAGCTGCGCTTAATTAGCGTGGATCAAACGCGTCAAAGAAAATGTACTTTTTGTCAAAGAATTAAAATTGACTTGAAATGTCAAAAATTATCTTACTGGTTGCGCAGATAAGATATAACATTACTCCAAATAGCGATTAACTTACTGCAATGATAATGAATTTCACAATGAATATTTTCTAAAAGACTGTACATTAAAAAAAAAAAAAAACAAAAAGGAATATGCATATAACATTCAGTTTCTCTCCAATAACATTAACGTAAAATACTAACAGAAGGTTCAATGGCCGCAATCATTCAATAAAACGAAAAATGAAACATGAAGCATGGGATAGTAAATACGTAACACAAAAGCATATTTTTGTCAGATAAAATAGTGTCACTGGAGTTGAACAATGGACTCGAAATATTGGATTAGTCACGTCAATCAAAAAGTTAATTCAATAATTCTCTTCGCTGTATCAAATATGAGCTGAACGTCCGTTTTCCCAAACAGATATATATATACCACCGACGATGCATGAAATATTTACACGACACGCTTGCAGGAAGAAAATGAACCAAAATCAGAATACGTTTCCGCTATAGCTAAAAATATTCAACTGGAAACTGTAAAGTTACGACTAATCCTTTAAAAAGAAGCGTTAATTGCGAAACCAATTTCGTATCTGAAGGCATAGAGTTATAGAAATTAAAAAATTATATAAAGTAAACCGAATAATGTAATTTTATTTAATTATTCAATGAACGAAATTGATTTTTCGAAGCTGTATAATAGCTAATGCTTGTCAAAAATGTCTTGTCGAAAATGACATCTAATTCATCTTTAATTTCTGGATAGGATTATGACATGATATTATTACAATTTATTATGTTGTCACAACTTTTCCAACTGGCTTCAACGAATATTTTGCCACATGAACATATTAGATAAAAAGGAGAAGTTTGAATTTTTAGAACGGAATTCAAATATTCCGGTCTTTTTAAAAAATGTGGCAATTTAAATCAATAATTAGTCGCAATTTCATTTGACAACAGAACATCTTTTTCCTGACCTTGAACACATATATTCGTCCAATTTCTCATCTTCGATGACGGATGGACGTCTTGAACGCAGCTCGTTATCTAACGATGCATTTGCTTCTTTCAATCGTTTAAATCATTTTTTTGCTGTCCTTGCGCTAACAACGTCTCTTCACGTGCTACAAATGCATTTTGCCGCACTTGCTGCCATATTTCCAAGTTTAAACTAGTGAAGTAAAAAAGCACGAATTTTTAACTTCTCGCTGTTCGTGTTTGCACATTCGCTGTCATGCGAACAACGAAATGTCTTAAACGATTGAAGGATCGCTATACGTATCGACTACAAGGTCTAAACATTCCACTGACACCAATGTCGCGCATTCCATTTAGTAATCACTGCACGAAATTCTATTTGTTATTCTATTGTTATTATTAACTTAAAAAAACTTTTTCCGATACCTAATAAATATGTATATCGAAAAACTCGTAGCTGTTAATGGTCTTTCTAATGATTTAGATTAATCGTCGTGTTTCCTTTGAAATGAAAAAGAGTCCTAGTACTTAGGAGCCGAAGTGTGCACAGAGCACAGTTGTGATAACAGAATTACACTGTACTTCAATTGCACAATTCAAACTTTTCAATCAATTCAATTGCTAATTAACGTAATCACGAGTGCAATCGAATTACAATGCAATTGAATGTAATTGAATAATAGAATGTAACTGGATTATAGCATAGAACTCTGAAGAAGCGAGAGAAATTTTATACTTGTCTTTCACGTCTGTGCTCGTTTCGTGTGTACGCACCGTATCTTCCCCTTCTCGTTCATACGCCATTCAATCTTACGTTTATGTTTTTCAATGATGCTTCTCAATTACACTATGCAATCGTACTTTTTCCTTCCTTTAATTGCACGTTTAAGGTCACAAGCACGTTTCAAGGCTATCGACGACCACCTTAGAAGAATGATCAGTGGGACAAAACGAATCTACAGCAACTTGCACAGACCAATGTCTCGTAGTAATTCTACTTCGATCGCAATTACGAACTGCGTTGCGATTTAACACGTTGACGCCGGCGTGCACCACCGGTGGGTCACACGAGTGCATTCGACGCCGCCTAACAGAGAAAACCCGGAATATCGGCGTCGGCGTCAACGTGTTGATGGAATGATAGCTACGAGTTAGGAATTAACACCTAATCGAATCACTCAGCGATTATTCCTCAACTATAAGTTTGCACGACTCTGATATGGAGCACAGCAAGAAGTAAGTTTTTCGCGGCAACGAAATCGAAGCTCGTAAAGCGTCGGCAGGCATGCAGAGGACTCCAATTAGAATGAAGAAAAAACGCGCAGCGTAAGAGCGCCGGTGCTCATAAAACGGGAATCGGATGAAAAACCTTAAATGGAAAGTTCAGGTTGCAGAATCGAAAACACAGCGGAGCGAGACCGCGAAAGCATAGTTGCGACTCCCTGAAGCAGCGGAAGATTACAGAGCGAAAAGGGAAGGATAACGCCGCGCGTCGTTACTATCGGCCGGCCGACCGATGGTCCGCCGAGGGAAGTTGGCTGGAAAAAAAGCTCAAGGCTCCTGTGACGGCCGCGCAAAAGACCGCGTCTGCCGCGCGGCGCAATCAAAAAGATAACATACTGGCGTGCATCGTGTCCGGCGCAATCGGCCGACCGTGCAAACGCGAACACGTTCTCGCGCGGACATCACGCTCGTTTAATTTACATAATCCCATAGCGAGGGACCGTTAACCAGAAAGTGTTCGCGCCGTTAGCACGGCGCGCGGATGCTACGACGAAGGAAGGACGAGCCAGCGGGAAACAAAGCCGCCGAGGGGGCAAGCGAAGCGAGACAGACGAAAGAGGAACCGCGTTGATAAGGAGGAAAAGACTGGGAGATTAATGTACGAGAAGAGACACGAGGAAAGGTTAACGAGTGAGAGATCGAGGAATGGAAAAGTAGGTGGTAACGTGACCCCCAATTTTAGATCTCCTCTTGAAATCTAGCTGGTAGTTTAAGTTTTAAATTACCGCAAATTTTTCCTTTAAGTGTGTATTTTTATTAATACAATTTAAAGTTGCAATCGAAGTAACTTTCGTCGATTGCTATTACTTTTCTTGCAAATTGGTCAACCTTCGACACGAAGAACTGTACAATCTCTGCAGGCAAAATGTTGCTATGAACGCGACCTAAAATCAGCACAGCTTCATTTGGTGTATCGTGGGAAATCGTTAGAAGAAACGTTGTACTTAAATTTGAATTTGCGTTGGTCGCGAAACTCCAATGTATCCAGTCTGTCGCTTCCTCTCAAATGTAATGCAGCGTGCGTACTTATCGTAGAAATTGCAGCGTAAAGTCTATCGGGATACTTTTATTTTCCCAAACAAGCGTCGAGGCCTGGCCGATTCGGAATTCTCGACAGGAATAAACGGAAGAAACGTGGAAAGGGTGGAGTAAGAAAGCGCAAAGAAGAAGAGACAACTTGGAATGGAAAACAGCGAAGAACTAAGGCGGAAGAGAGATTTGGAATGAGAAAAGGAAAACAAGGCTAAAAATGGAGAAAAGGTGGTTACCGAGAGGTTAATGCTCCGGCAAAAACGCGTCTAGTTTACCACCGATGGTGCAAACGCGAGTTGAATCGACAAGCGATCCCGTCCTTTCTTTTTCCATTACAGTTGTGTATCGCCGATTCTCTGCTATATAATAAACGCAACAGTCGTCGCGATGTAACTCTCATTCGAGAATATGTCAACGCACCTCGGCTATCGCTGCTTGTTAAATTCAATAATACAAAGACGCTTATTATCGTCGATTGTAAATTGGTAGAAAGGCGAACACGTTTCGAACGAGTTCCAGGAAACGCAGTGGTTGCTTATAAGTTGCAAGTCTCGCATATAGCTCGATACTGTTGCAAATAATCCATACAATTAAGTTGTATCGTGCCTGTTGCAATGTCGATGAGACGAGCCATTCGCGGACCAAAGTTCTTGAAATTCAATCAATTTTTTGATTTTGATTTAGAGTTTTGGCTGTACTTTTGGTTTTGTGGCTCGAACAAATACAAATATCATTGCGTGATATGAAATTCTAAGGTTCTCTCATGTATCGTGTAAGTTCTGTAAAGTTGTTATTTTCTTCGAATGATTTGAACAAAGGTAAAGTAAAACCACATAACGTTTCAAAATCATTGACTAATTTTATGAAAAATGTATAATTATAAATAGTAATTTATATTAATTGTAAATTTTAGGTCTTCTGTAAACAATCACAGAGTATCTTTTCGTTTTCCATTCTTCCGATAATAGCGTTCAAGTTACATCAGTCAATCGTGAAAATAATCACGAGAAATATTATAAAGAAGAAAATAACTGACGGCAATTGATACGAGTATCTGAATGTTTCGCATAATTATATAATATTCCCATTCGAAGGAAACAAATGGAATCTGTTGCGGCGTTCTTTCTTATACTTCTGTGCTCACTTTATATTCAAAAAGTATTACAAATTAAATGACACGGTAAACATGCACCGTGATACTTCAGCCGAGCTAGCAAGTCGACGCAATTATATCATAAACATGAATCGTCGACGACAATGAGTCACTCGAGGTTAGAATCGTTCTCATAATTCTACGAATTACCTGCATCAATTGACTCTTCATCGATCGTTGCGTCACACGTAACATACAAATTATGGAGAGGAAGAATGACATATCTGATTGCTAATAATACTACATTCAGCGTGCAATCTGAATCAGTATTTATTCAAGACCTCGTTATAATGTTAAATCTGCTTGATAATTTTATTAAACTCTCCAATATCATAAAATCATATGGATTAAAAGCTACTTCATAACGAAACATGGAATTACGTAACGCGCAATTGCGTTAAAACGGCTAAAAATTCGCCGATGCGATTGCGCTAAAATTGCTGTAGGATTCGCGAATTTTTATGTCTCAATCTTGTTTACATTTTGGCGAGCAGAAAGAATTTGCTCTGTTTTCGAAAGGTGTTTACGTTTTTTAACATATGTACACTTGACACGAGAAGCCATGCATACCAATAAGACCTTTTTCACTTTCGCAAACTGTGTGTGAGGATACCTTTTGTGTTAGGTAAATATACATATTGGGTTGAAACTGGCCGAAAAAAGCGTAGCACAGTGAACAAAATTTACGATATCGATCGATCGTGCGAATGAAATATTATTAGTTGGCCTAATTTTACGATGCAATTTTTCTTATTATATTTAATATAACATGAACAATGTATATAAAAATCAGTGACTAATTCTACGCTACATGACATATTACATCACGATGAATTATATTTTGTGAATTAATTTTATTCTTGTCGATATGATCAATTTATCTTACATTATAAATTTTATCAGTCTTTAAACGAAATAGCGTAATTTTTGTAGCGTAAATTTTGTATAATATTACGAACTTTTCTATATAAAAATGGGAAATTTCTTATACGTCTGCCTTAACATACGTTGAATAAACAATTTAAGATAAAAGTGATATAAATGCTTAAAAAACTCCAGAGTAATTCGTTTTTTCTCTCATTTTTCACATTGTATCTTACTTATCTTTGTATTATCGATTTACCATCTGACTAAGTGATACACAATATTTTACAGAAGCTTTGAACAGAACGATATTTTAAGCTTCGTATCTATTGTAATTACTTCGCCGAAATAGAAGTATCTCGAACTGACAGAAGCACATCAGACATCAGAACTTCCATTACTGTGGTGTATTCTGTGCTTCAATGAACAAACCAATTTCGAGTCAATATTGTACGGCTTTAAATGAAGCTCGAGCTTCTAAAAGTGCTGTTGCAACGATCAGAACACGTTCACCTTATTGGGCAAATGGTTTTACGACTATGCTGTATCTCTTTCAGCAACTTTGATCGCTCTGAAGCACATTTAATTTCCAGTTTACGTTTTATTGTCCGTCGTGATAAAAAAAATTGATTAACATGCAGAAACGCATGCAACGACCTGGATTAATTAACAAGATAATTATTATAATCTGAAAGTATATATTATCCACAAAATATAATTGTCGATGCATATTGTTCTATTAGTACAAGTAATAGAAATGAATTTATCCTTGAAAAACTATGGTTGAAAGAAATCACATTGATCCTATCATGGGAAAAATTTCATTTCTCGATACATTTTCGTTTATTCTAAAAATCAATACGATCAAATAAATACAATTTTATCGTTATATTTAATACTAGATGCGAAATGTAAATCATCTATTTTCAATTAATTTTTTTGGATAAATTCTACCTGAAAATTTGTTGAACGCGACAATAAATGTACATTACTACGTTATCTTTCTTATGTAATCAAGAACAATACACGAGCAAGATCGTAATACGTAGGTATAATTATATTGACGTTGTACTACACTTTCAGCACAGCTCAAATTGAACGACATCATGTCGATTTTTCATCCTTACTCACAATATGATCCGTCACACGTCATCTCCGATATCTGAATAGCAAGCTCATATGCCGACGATAAATCACATCATCATCTTCACGTTACCTGATCTCGATGCATCGTTGGCTCTGAACGATCTTCCTGACTATTGCAGACGAGTCATTGCACGATAGTAAAACCTTCTCATAAGAATGAAAGGGAAGTGACTAAACGAATAAAAGCTAGGAATTCAATCTCATACTTTGCATTACGACACCAAAGAATGTTGAAAAATATTTAATCCTCGATTAAGAGACCGTAAAATATAAAACAACAAATTATACGCGTGTTCTAGAAAACAAAATCCATGTTTTCATATTCATAGTTAACATTCTTTGGATGTTAATCTGTCAAGAGGTAATTTTAAAGAGCAAATCATCGTACATACCGCTGTTAGTAAAACAACATGAAATATTATATTACAAACGGATTGTTCTTTTTATTACGAACACAAAGCTTTATTTATATTTATTTTTCCATATTGCTATATTTTCCATATATATATTAGAATTCAAGCTAGTCAATTCGTCTTAAAATTAACTAATTTCAGTTATCTATGGAACAGATTACAGACTCGTTGTTAGTGGTGTAATAAATACTGAAATATATTGTATCGACTGCAAGGAGATCGTGAAGTATTTTCTCCCAAATTTGTTGAAAAGCTTGTTTCGTTCTCAACTTTGGTATTTCAATATTTCGAATAGGTTCGCTCTGTTTACAAAATTCGTTACATCTCGTAAACGAATGCAGATAGAACGCGTACTTATACGAACCGTTTTCATCGTTTCTAGGTGTACAATCTGTCGAACTGAGTCTCACGTGTTCTGCTACACCCTGTATATCTTAAGCGTAATTATGATTACATTAGAAAAAACGTACATTATATCAAAGTCCATTTCGATGTAATTTTCTTCGTAAAAATTTCCTCGTATTCTCTAGTTTGACGATTAAAAAAAAAGGGGGGGGGAAAGAGAAAGAAGAATGCGAGGTATTTCCATTGAATGAGTAAATTTATCGCTCGTAATGATGCGTTATTAGAGACGGATGACTAGAAACACAAACGATATCGTGCGCACCAATTAGTCAGAATCAAGGCCAATTAGTCTTAAACTCCGGATCCGCGCAGTTTGCCTGAAGATCGACGGATTGAGAAATTAAGGGGCCGATTACACGAGTGATATGGCAGAGGAATGACTCGATAATTATCGAATAATTATTAGCCGCGTTGTCGTTCATGCGATCATAATTCCTTCTACACTCATTACGTTTAATTTCTTCGCAAAACTTTTTCTTAAATTAAAAAACAGATGAATCTCCTTTCATTCGTAAGTTATAAATATATATATATATCAGGTCAATGATTAGTTTTAGGAAATAAGAACTTAATTTTGTAATAAATACTGTGCTTAATTCACTTCGCGTTTAATTACGGTCCGTAATACAAACAATTTTTGTTGGATCTGCAATCTACGAAATTGCATTATATAATATTTAACTTTAATTCATTAAAATAAACTTTTAATCACCATAATTAAATTTACATTCAGCTAGCTGAAATCTTGCAACGATCACTCGTGTTACATCGCTGAAACAATTAAATATTTGCAAACTGCGATCAAGTAAATAGCCTTAGATCGCTGACAAGATGATCGTGCTAGGCAGTTTTATATTACCAACCATAAAAATCACGAAAGATGCAAATAATTCCAAGAGAGTTTCGATAAGCATAAATATTTTCCATTGCTCAAGAGCAACTAAAACTAAAACTTTGTAAAATCGACTGGAGTAACGATGAAACTTCAAGGGTTGTGATTAATTTCTCTACATTATGTTTTTACGGTAATAACTTGAAACCCCACTTCAAAGAAACAAGTTTTTCTTTTCCAGAAAAAAAGACAATTGAGCTCTTGCCTTTTTTCCACGATGAACGGATAGAGGCCGGCACAACAGATTTTTATCCCACAATTTTTCTTCTAATAGTCTTCTTCCGCCCAAACATACCACGGCGCGGAGTAATGAAACGAAACAGCAGACTGTTCGGTGCTCCTTAAGAAGCATAACGGACGCCTGCGGAGTCAAACGTTCCCAGCAATACTTAAACCTCGTAAAACGGTCGGCATGTCGCTCTTTATTTTGCGCTAAATGCCCGTCATCCCGTTTCGGCTCGGCCACGGAGAAGAGAGAACGGAAACGAGCGAACGACGCTCAGGCGGACTCTGACGAAGCGTGAGCTAACAGAGAGAGAGAGAGAGAGAGAGAGAGAGAGAGAGAGAGAGAGAGAGAGAGAGAGCCTGGCTGCGAACGAGCAAGATTCCTCGGGTGTTACCGCGGCTCGGGCGCGCTTTATGAATTTTACACTCCCATTATTATGTGATTACTGTAAAAAGGGGCACCGCGAGCTGGCGTTCCCCACGTGCGCGCACATTCGAGTCGCTTGCCACTCGCCAGTCGCCACTCGCCACTCGCCACTCGCCGCGAGATCATTCCGCGTGCTAAACTGCCCTCCTAGCCTGACTCCTTTCGGGCCCATGCCCGTGCCATCCTCCGCGCCGCTACCAGGAAGTCAATTACGTAAAGTACCAAGCAATGAGAAAAACTCCATGCGGTTAGTGTACCGTCGTGCTACTTCCTGGTCCAGTGTATACTCCCATCCACAAGCCACCGGACACCTGCCTACTTTAGGCAAAATTATTGTTGGAATGTACATACTTTCGGCATTGCGTAATTTCCACATTTCACCTACATGATGCCTGTATTTCGTGATATAGATTATTTCGTAGTAGAAGATCGTGAAATATTTCGATTCGGTTGAGTAACTTGCGGATGAGCGATAAAATCAACCTAGAAAGTCGTCCATTGGGTTGGCTAAGAAGCAATCTTCGCCAGAAAATCACACCACGTTGATACAAATGATGCAGCAATTTGGTGAAATATGGCGTAACGTGGATTATTTCGAATTAGACTGGAGATTTGATCCTTACCAACCTAGGAAGAACCATCTTTGCACCATTCTTTCATCCATGGTACACATCGTCGCCATGCGCATCAGAAACGTACCTTTATCTTCGCCAAAAAGAAAAGTCACAATCAGAATAAAACGAAGTTTCTTTTAAATTACACGTCCAGATCTCAGCTTTTAGATTACAGATACATGCGTTTTATGAGTTACGAACAGTTGTTTCTGCTTTAGAAACATCAGAAACGGTCTAATTGGCTGGTAATCATTTTAACCAAAATAAGCAAGCGTCTGATGACTTGAGCTAAATCTACACTGACAGACGATCAGCATCTGTCTTTCCACAGATTTTCCACGAAAGGTAGATGTTGATTGATCGCGACACGTTTCTGCGGACGACTGTCTGTCAGCGTAGACTCAGCTTAAGTCTGTCAGCATTAGACTCAGTTGAAATCAGAGATTTGCTTGTTAGCGTAGGCTTAGCCACGATCACATAAACAGGTGCGGACCATCGCTAGGCAAATCCGTCCGAAAATTGTGTCGTGAGAAATCTACATGGAAAACAACAAAGCTCTCGTCCTTTCGACATAGACACAGATAAGTGAGGGTCTTTGCCTCTGTCTGAGGCATTCGGAGCAAGTCTCGCGCATACGCGCAACCTGTCTTCCTGTCTTCCACGTTGATTTTTCACGACTGAATTTTCCTACGGTTTCCCCCTGCCGCGGTATACGAGCGTCGAGGTCTATTTGTAAGAGCGTGGACTTCGCTTTATGGACGAGAATATACAACGCGTCCGCGCCGTGTCAAGCTCAACCAAACCGAACCAAACCGAACCAAACCGAACCACCCACACTTTTTGTGCCTTAACTTTATTGCATTTTCTACCGTTCCGAGCACTCAGCTTCTTAAAACACGATTATTATAAGAACGCTCGTTACCAGTCGCCTACCTCAATTACGCGTTTCACCAACGATCCGTTATGCGACCGTTCACCGCGTTTCTTCCTTTGCATTCAGCCTCGATACCGACTCATCCCGACCCTTGTCCGTGAACCATATCTATGGAGATTCATTGCCAGTTTTATTTTCGAACGCTGCACGTTCGATCGCTGTTGCAGGCAGAAGCTGGACGTTCTTTGCACGGCGAGCGCAGAATCGTAAGTAGAACGTAAAAATGAGAAATCGTGCTGTGAACGTTTGCTCCTCGCGGCTTACACTTGTTGTCAGCCGCAACAATCAACATGACCGAGCACCATTATTACGGGTAGAGTGTGGAATGCTTTTGCAATTTAAAACAATGAAGCCACGCGGTATCGCGAAATCGACGATTACAATGTATCGGTTGGCCGAATGTAATGATAGAGCAATAAATAGCATACTGCAGCTCTCTAATCACTTTTGACGTGAATCGCTGCTTTGTCGAATAGCATCCAACACAATGTAACTCCGTGCAGAACCGATGATTTCGGTTGGAAATTATATTCACACGTGTCCTTTCTATGATAGCGTCGTAATATTTAGCTCGTAACTCTCACAGTGAAACAGCAACGAAGAACTTTTGTCGAAGCTGCGGTTGTTGGCCAAAGCTTCTTCGTGTTTCTTCACATTTTTGTTTCCAGTAACAAAGATCGTTGCTGGTTGCCTGTTTTCATTCGAAGTGGTAAAGACAAAATAAAAAGCTGAGAAACACGCGGAGAAACGTATTTGCGCAGAAACAATTTGTTGTTGGGAACAAATGTTCTTACAAGTTGGTATTAGTTGAGCATATGGGACATGTAGGAAGAACAGACATTTTGTTGCTTCGATAAAAATGCAGTCTCCCTCTGATTATGTTGCTTCAGTGTGGAGAAAACGTTCCTACGAGATGTCTTAGAAATAGCAATTCGTTCCACACTAATCAACACCGCACAACCTATGGTTACATCACTTTTTTTTAATCCTGAGTTAGATCGTACCAACTCTAGTGCGAAAATAGGTCTATTTCGGCAACCTTTAGTCTCCTTAAAATACTCACTGGACCGTATATTTTAATTAATTTTTATGCTTATCTACATCTTTAACTGTATATAGTGTTGTGAATAATTATAAACTGAAACACATTTTCTGCGTTATTTTTTCATTATTTTCAAGAAACCACTGATCATGCTTGGATATGTGAAGTGAAATTTTTTTCGTAAAGAGCGAGTTGAAGGCTAAAGGATATCAGGAGCTGTTCATAACCGAAATAGAAGATAAAAAGACAATCCTTCAACGAGGCAATGCTCCTTTTACAGTCTTTATACAGCCGGAGCAGGGTAGTGTTATTATCATTCGCAATAAAATTATTACAATGGACAACATTGAGTGCTGATCTGAAACCGATCGAGAAGAACCCGTGGGGAATTTTAGTGAGAAAAGTTTAGGATCAGAAAAAGCCACTTATATAGGAAATATCGTTGAACGAAGAAAGAAAAAGTATAAAAACCGCGTGGTCGGGTACTCAAGACGAAACTTTAAATAAGTTAGTGAATAGTGTATCTAACAGATTAATAGAGATAATAAAAAATAAAGAAAAAACTACTAAATATTGAACGAAGAGGTAACAGAATTAATACTGAGTTTATATTTTTTTACAGCCAAAGGCACAATTTCAAGAGAAAATTTAACTTTTTCCAGACTTGGAGAGAAGAAGATCTTTACTCGTCGTATCTTCGGTTTTGCTTTATATTATAATATGGAATTATATAAACGACCCTGTCAATTTTTATTTGAATATTATGAAAAATCAAAAAATTTAGTTGCGTTTATAATTATTTACGACATATAATCGTAACCTTTCCCTACTTTGTTATCTCATACGCCAAACAGTTCTTATTCAATTTCCAGTTTTAATAAATAAATAAGCAAATAAATAAATGGAAAACGCAGTAAATAACTGCAATAAATATTCTGCTGCCTAAGCTACAATTTCACCCATACTACTTGACAACAAAGTCCGTAAAATAATGAGAAAAGCCATCCACGACTTATATACTCAAACGATAGACGCGTAACGTGTAACGCAGATCCAATTGATTAGGTTTAGGAATTATATTCGCACATGCACCTGCGGTGACAACGTCGATGGAGTAATCGGAAAAACAGTCTACGAAGAGGAGGATCGTACGTTTGCCTCGAGATGGGTGCTCAAGCAGCAGACGCGTAAACATCTGCACCTAACGTTAATGGGATCATGCAACGGCGAGGACCCCATTACTTTTCCGTGGCACGATATTAGCTCGTGGGGAAATTCCACGTAAAGACGAAGGATCGAGGGAGTGACATCGAGAAGGGCTCTTCCCTTTGCACTGATCCGTGAATGGCAAACGAACCGACGACGCACTTGCACGACAACGACAAAGCGAGTCTGTGCCGAAGACGCGAAATCCCCCGTTTGCTCGCTATAATGATCATCCGAGTTTCAGGATGCATCAAGCAGAAACGCAAACACGCCAAGCCCCTCCATATGAATTGAAAACAGTGACATAATGCGCTGTTAATTAAATCCTAACAAACCTCACTGAGCAAGAATACAGGAAGGGGTGAGTTGGAAACGCGTTCGTTGCTTCGAATTTGCGCTATTATCGTCGATAACTGGACGTTGATTTTAATCGCTAGACAAAGGATTTTCGCGTAAGGCTATTTCTATGAATATATAATACAATTAAAGAAACAGTAGGTAAAGATAAAGATCTGGTTTATGCAATAAACTCGAATTTGGGTAATTTATATATTTTTGTAAATTACGTGCATCGCGCGTATTTTTACAGCTGTAAATTATGCATAAACATCCGCAGTCTATTAATCAGAAATCGAATAATAAATACTTTCACTAAATTTCCTGGCTGTAAACAGCTTCCGATATTATGAGTGACATTATTGTGCGATTTGGGAAGTTATTACCACTGATTATTATTATCGCGGATCGTCGTTTGAAATAAATATCCTTATTATTATTACGTATATTCGAAATTTGAATAGAGCTAGGCATTTCGGGTATATTACACGCCACATTAATTTTGTGCGGTTTTGGATATTGCAAAAGAAAAATGCCAACAGATACGTTTTCAAACTATGTTACTGTATTCATGCGTGTCTTTTTTGAAAAAAAAAGATATATTTACAAATAAATGATTTTTATTTAATCAAAATATGCATCACTAGCATAAATGGTTTTTTCGGAACGAGTTATCAGCCGATATATTCCGTTCTTTTGACTCGATGAATGATTGAAATTTTGCGGCTATCACTTTTTGCTTTCTGTCTTTAGAAATAGTTCTAATTGGTCGTTTCATACCTCGATTCAGCTAATTGTGTTACAGTGATTTATAACATGTACAGCCGAGTGAACTGTTGTGAACAAACGTACGATCGTATTTATTAATTAATCGTTTCGAAATCAATTTTTGACGCGTAATTTCAATTTCCCAGATATTATGCTGTTATTGTTGTTTCGCATAAAAGGAGGAGTATACCTTTCAGACACGACACTTATTAAAACCATTTTATTAATGAATATTTTATCCTAATTTAAACTCCATAAAATTTTGTTTTATCATCCTCTCGCTCGTGGAATATTTCCCAAAGACCAAATTAACATTTCACTACGCTGCTACGACCTACTTTAAATCCATATCGGGAAAGTATTAAATTCTTCGGAAATGTCGTATTCTTGACAGTTAAATAGCTGTAAAACGCGTTAACGAGTATATTAACAAACAGTGAAAGCAGAGGTACATTGAATTGAAATAATCTTTGCATCATATACACACAAAAACAAATTAAAGATAATTAATTAAAATAAATGAAAGATACCAATGCAGAATTTCACAATGTATTAGTGGATTGTGTATTTTTATAAATTTTTCATCTTTGTCATACATAAATGGTTATAATCAAATACAATAATGGTCATACATTAGACATTTTATATATTTTTTCATACTATGTATATGCGTTTTGTGCACATTTGTATCTTCAGATCTCGCAGAAATGCATAAAAAACCACGGTCCATTAATATTTAAATAATTCTGATATCGAAAATTTCATACGACGCAATCAATATCAAAGAGCTGTGTCAATCCATACAGATAATTTGCATTTATTTAAATTAGAAGAAAAGGTGTATGTAGGAATCATGTTTCATTAGATGTTTGCTATAAATTGTTAGCGAAGGATGAGAAAGGAGATGTATATCGTGGCTGGGTGCAGTGCGCTTGAAATTAAGGAAGGTCAGGGTACCTAATTTATGACTCTGTTTGCAGCCATGTGTCCTTTAAGTGTCCGAAACTCAAAGAACTGTTGCTGGTTCGTTTCTTGTGGCATTGGACATTTTCCTTTAGAAACTTAAAGCGGTGGGCGTCGCCGTAGGTGGCATGACAAGCCTCAACAGTTGTGAACGATAATATGTATGCACGCCTATTCATCACTATCAAAGTATAAAAACTGTATTAGCCATTTATCAAATCGAAAGTATCTCCTTCTCTTTATAACCACAAAAACTTTTTTTAATTACTATCACCAGATATGTAAAAATATGCTATACGTAATCTGTACTTACATATGCCACAAATGACGCAATTAGAGTTCTCGTATAAAATAGTACACTCATTCTGATTATGTAATGGTATTCTGATCTCAGTTTTCCTGTACTTCGAGTTAATTTTTTAGTGTTTTTTCTTATAATAGGAATATCATATGATTCACGAATTCGATTATACTGATCGCATTATCGACTATCTGACGGTGATTTGTCCACGAATGTAATTACGGATGAGTGAAAATTCGGTGCACAATTCGGAGCGTCGATTATGGATCATCTAATATTATTTAATTATAGCTCGTGTTGAACATGTTGGTTGTATCGAACGTTTAAATATATTATACAAAACATTTTTAAACAATCACATACTTTTATTAATTTCGTCGCTATTTAGACAATCTTTCCATTTTCTTATATAATATTATACTTATACTAGTAATAGTAATGCAGCTTTGTGCTACTCTGATAGGACGAGTACTGAATAAAATTTAGTATATCAATTACAGTATGATTACGAAACTATAAACATAGTAATGTCTACGATTTAATATAGATTTAATCTCACATTATAAAGACGAAGGAGACTTTACGAAACTTAAATAAATTACGTAGAAAATACCGTAAACATGAAGTCACAGATAAAGTTACAACAATTTTCTCGATCCCTTTAAATATCTTATAGTTAACATACAACAGAGTCGTACGAGATTATAAATATTATCATAATTATACATCTTATTATGAAGTTCAAAATTGTTTTTTATGAAATCAAGCACTTGGATAGAGGAACAAATTAAAAGCAAATGAAGACGCATGGGTTACATAGAAAGCGTAGGAACCTAGAAACATAGGAAAAAACTCAAAACTAAGTAGAGAAAACAAATTTTTAATCCACAAAATAATTACGAGGTCTATCCGGACTTAATGGAGCGAGCTCTGAGATACGAAAATCATCGGTCGCGTTAAAAAAATCATAATTGATTATTTTACGGACAAGAATAAACGCCTCGTTATACGTTAGAAACGAAAACGAAAATCCTTCGAATGACGACGACCTTAGAAAAGATCTGGAAATAGAAGCAGTTGAGAAAATGATCGTAAAGTATGTTAACAGCCACAAACAGTGGCTATCCAACCACCCAAATAGTCGAGCAAACAGTCTACACAACCAATTTATTCCGAGCAGATTAATTAGGAAACATCCAAACGACTTAACAATCTGAGAAACTGTACAGACTCGAGAAAATATCGTGTTATGAGTACAAACACACGGCACAAAATTGCCGAATGTTCCCAAGACAAATCGCAATTTTTTAAAGAGCAGTTATAAAATGGACAAAAAAGAAGAAAAAGGATGAAATCAAGCATCCCATTGTATTCAGCTCGTGTATCGATAAATTGGCTTCTCCTGGGATCATTTTCCCAGGTCAGCGCTATGATGCATTCGTCCCGGTTACCCGCTGATTCATAACGTTTTACGGAGCGAACGCATTTATATTCGACACGTTACACAGTTTCAAATAGCTTTCCTTTCAAAAGTTTCAGCGAATCTCGCCGATACATACACCGAAGTAAATAGCTCGGCTATTTTCGAATATTCGTAGAGCAGGAAACGATATGCGCTGTACAACCTACCACTTTTGCTATTGACTTGTTCTGAAAAATAGATGGAGCAACTTCGGCGAATGGAAGAGGGAAGAGGGGGCAAAAATCAGCTAGAAATCTAGCGGTTGTATTTTCTGTCTGGAAAATCGAATACTTCTTATTTGCGATTCGACGAAACATATGGAAATTCCAGGCTATCGAAACCACGTGTACGAATAAAACGTGGATATGCGCAGAACTCGTGCTCGTTTGCATATCACTTATTGCCACACGTTTTATTTATTTCCTTAATAGAACTGAAGCGGAATATATAATAGTTGACGCGTATATCTTATATGTAAATCAAAAATGTGTTAATTATCGTGGTTTCCACTTGAATATATCAATTTCTATCAACTTGTCGCGTTTAATTGTACGATCAAATATCGTACGAATTTAATTAATAAACAAGGGATCCTTATTATGTAATTTTCAGCAGTATTACCGATTAAAATTCATATCGACGTAATTGAAGTGTACTATCTTTAAATTTAGCAGCAAATATTTAAATTTACCTAGTTTTAGATTAGATGATAACGTTATTTATTTGACCGATATAATCATTAGCTTATAATCTATTCGTAACTGCAACCTATAATTTGTTCTCTTCGTTGGATTTAACAACAAAGTTACTAAAATTGATACGACAACATTTCACGATTTGACTAAAAAACTACAAACTGAAATTGACAAAAACTACTCTCTTTTGTAATAGTCTACGACTTCGATAATTTCATTCGATAGCAAATAAATTCTCTTTTAAGAGATTATTTTAGTTCAGTGATATCCTAAAATAAACAGTTCGAACCAGACGTCTCCAACGATTCTGAACAATGTTTGAACGAGGTAAGTATGCTAGATAGTTCAGAAGTAGAATATTCTCACATGAGAAATAGTCTTTAAGAATTTCTATAGTGTGAACGGTGACATTATCTCGGTAAAAATAAAATTATTTCCAACAATATGCCAGACGCGCTTGCTAATTTGTTCTCGTTTCCAATTAAGGTAAGTAGGCTATTCGTGTGGTTCTTAAACGAATACCATCTTTCAGTCATTTGAACTCGCTCTTCGCACATGTTTAATGACGTACTTTTGTTAATTCTTCTTTTCCAGTGTAATGATATTAATGGCATATAAGGTCAGTGGAACTATCTAGATTGAATCTCCCCTCTGTACAAATATCACAGAAAGTCGTTTCTTTTTTGTCCTACATGTTCTTTTACGAAGTTTTATCGTCTATAGCTTGCTGTTAATATAAGCTTCCCTTTTACGCTTCGGTCGTTTAATATTGCAGAATACGACAAATATTTTCTGAATTAATTAAACTCTCGAAGACTATTATGAAGCGAAAATTCAGTGCATGCGACGATGTTTGTCTTTATATTATCGTACTATTATTTGCAATAAAAATAATAAATATTTATTAATAGAATAAATTATCAAGCGATAGTTTTACAATTTTGTCTCTATAATATCGAATGATTTATTATTTAATTCCATTTGGCTAACTTTATTAATTATTTATTTCCCTTTATCAATGAATTATAAATAACCACTGGCTTCCGTTTATGGAGATTACAATCTTGAAAATCGTCAAATTTCCCCTTTTTAATACTGGAATGATTAAAATCTGTTTTTCCTCCACTCTTTTTCGCACCTCATCCTTTTAGCGAATATTTTAAATATTTTAGCCGTCGCAATACCGAAGAGCTGAAATATTGGCTCCGCGGTTTTTGCCACAAATAGCTTGAGCCGATATTTCAAATTTTTCATACGCAAACAATTTTCACACATGTAATGACGCCTTATTCTTGTGAAATGAGCTTTTTGTAGTAGAAAATATTTCTCCCGAAAAGGAATATGAAAATGCAAAAATATTCGTGCAAAATTGAAAATTTTCCCCACCCAAAAATTATTCTGCATAAATTAAATCTCATGAGAAATGGCAAAAAAAAAAAAAATATATACTACAGCATAAAATAAAGAAAGAAATAAAGCTATCTTTAATTTTGGAAAAATGTGTTAATTTTGATAAATGTATTCAGGAATATGTTTTTCAAGGTATTTCTAGATGGTACGTGGAAAAATTCAAAATTGCAAGGTACAAAATGGTTAATGATGTGCATAATAATATAGAAGTATATACACAGAAACTCCCAAAATTTCAAATTTGCTATTTCGTGCGTCTGTACCTTTTGACGACAAATATAAACGAAGAACGATATAATTATATCACAATTTTTTCTACAAAACTTTGCCAGCATATTCTGCAAGCAAAATTCAGTAAAAAATGTTCTATAAACATAGGCTCTTGATTGCTTAATTAAAAACATACTATAACATAAAAACATTGTTATAGCAAAAATACGAAATGATTACAAATTGGTGTTTTGTCAACACATCGCCGATATGTGTCCGATAGATTTACAGAAATTTTAATGTTTACTTGTTCAGGTCGTTGATTTAATCAATCAGTACGGCGATGATTAAATGACCGTTGCCCTCAAGGAACATTAAATACAGGGACCAATTGCCTGTCCCCCAGAATCAGCAGATATTAAGCCAATAGATTTTTACTTGCGGCGAGCTGTGAAAAAAACAATTTATCAAGTACAAATTAATACACGTCAGGAGTTAATTCAAAGTATTCGTGACGTATTTGCTGTAATTAAGTAAAATAAACAAGAAATGAGTAATGCAACAGAGTCTATTTTCCATATATGCAAGTTTTGCATCCATAATTTGAAATGGAATTCTCCACAGACAAATTGCATAGGAGAAACACGGAAAATAAAATAACGCGAACCCACAATCTATCGTTATGCGGTACCGAGCAAGATAGCAGTTCATTGTCATTTCGTATTTTTATTCTAACTTTTTAAATAAAAAATTTTTAAGAATCCACGTTTACATAATATCCTTTTTTCTTATTTTTATTCATAGAATATTCTGACGAAGTTTTACGGGAGAAAACTGGGACACCCTGTATACGTTGGATGAAGTAACATGGATGAAAAAAATGTGAAAAATTTTGAGTAAGTATATGAGAACTTATAACTTAATAATAGTCTGCGTACGCCGTCTTTTTGCCAACCAATGTAGTTCCGTTATCACGTTACGCAGCTTCGTAATCTAACTCGATCTATCATTCACAAATGCGCATCGATTATTCATAGCCGCGTACTATATTCGCCATATAAAAGCCAGTCAACATCACGCCACTGGTGCAATAAACTGCGTAGATTAAACGAGCAGCAAGGAAGAAAACAAATACTCGCGGCAAACGACACGTACGCGATACGCACGTGGAGCGTCTTGATCCCTTTGCAACGTGAGCTTCAGACGTATGAACATTAACAGCTTATGTAAATGCATCATTTAAATAAAGGAACGAGTATATCATAGTCATGGTTGTCAGTCGATTTCGACGAAACAAGCTATTTAGCGAGCGTATTCCAGCGAGGCATCTTCTGCTTGTTCCAAGTAAAGCGATGAAATTACACGAGATATAGTGACGGATCCGTGAAGAACGCGCATTAGTACCCCTTCTGAAGGATAAATTGGAAGATGGAAAAAGTCAGGATTTTTGTTAACATTTATAAAGAAAACCGGACTGTTTGATGGAATAGTGTAATGTAAAATAGCACGTGGCATCGCCTCCCTTCCCATAGCGTCGCTAATGAGTCTGTAATTCGTGCGGTCTCGAATCTTAATTAGAAAAGAGGAAGAAAATTTCGTATTGATACACTATGAATTTTAGTAACTTTTGTATTACATTGGGACCTACAGCGTCAGAAGATTTATTATCCGAACAATACTTCTCGCTTGTGCAGTTTTACTATATTTTGATGTCGTCTCTACAATTTCATATTTTTCCGATTAATTTAATGTGAAGCTTATACAAGTTTCCGAAAGCTAGAGAAGAGCGTGCCAGTGTTGGGAAAATTGGTAAAATCTTCGACCTTAATAGATCCACGATTAATGATATCAGAAAACAGTTAGTAGTTAGTAGTTAAAAATTACTCGGCTGTATCGAGAAGTAGAAAAACTTTAATGGAATTGAGAAATAAACGACTAGGCTATGCTGCATAATTACGGTTTCCATAATGAATTATAATTTCAATCATAATTTTATTCCCATAATCGACGATAAATATACGAATATTTCAATTTGAATTAGACGGAGAAGTTTCAAAATTTGAATAAATATTGTTACCAACGTTTTAAGGCGTGTCTTGTTATTTCGATGCGTTTGTGACGTTGCAGGACTCGGATGATACGAGTCACGAACAAAATATGACTCAACGTAGCTCAATGCGCTAACAAAGATTTAGCGATAGAAAAGATATGAAATTCATAAATAAATTTAAAAAACATTCTTTTTGAAATATAGAATAATAGCCGGAAGAAAAGATGCGCGCTACCTGAAAATTCTATTAATTCGGTTATTGGAAATTGTACTGTACTCCAAAACACACGACGAACCTTATAATTAGCGCTCGTGACGCTATCGCACCGGAAACGATAAAGAGAGCAGAGCAATCTGCATTTACTCGTGTCATCAAGCGTACAGCTGGCGGCGGACATCACTTTGATCGTTTACAACTACGACATACGCAGTATGTTCGCGTATCATCGCAGCAGTTTCATCGAATTGTTGCTTTTCAAGGTCATCTGAACTTCGTGATTCAGCCATACCCAAACGTATCTTTTTACTCGCCGTATACATATACAGACGCAATAGAAAAACATACTGCACGTTTCTCAGATAAAACATACCAATGACCTGGAAAAACACGAAAAATATGATCGCATAAGAAAAATTTGGTTTTTCAGGATATTGCTTCATCGAGGCCATTCAAACTGTGCCATGAACGTTTTTCATGTCACGAAACACGAAGAAGGTATGGCCTTCTTTAGCTGGCATAGTCTTTTTATTATATTTATTCGTTGATCTTATCTACTCTATAAATATAAAAATGTTGGCCAAAATCTGCAACGTGTTTTTGTATGCAATTGGGATTATCGCGAATCTTACAAACGCGTGTCTTTCTTTCTTTTCCAAATTCTTTCCCAAATTTATCCATGTTTAATGGAAAAGCGTTGAATCTTCGATTATTTATTTTATCGTAAACGTGCAAAATAAAATGTAACGGAAGTGTTTCTTAAATTTCATTTCGTTTGGCCTTGTGCGGAGAAACGGAAGTTGCCTTTAACCGGAGGTACGGTATCCTTGTAATTAAATATAAATTCATTTTATGAAATTACGATGTCTTTAGAAATTTCTCATCTTATAAACTTTCTTTCGTCGGTCAATACATATTTCTTGGATTCTATCATTCTGAATATAAAATAATTAGCAAGAGATTCTTACGACAACGAATTAATCCAATTAAAACACGAGCGTATTTTCTCAATTAATCACCTTGCTCTTTCTTTTACGCGAGAATCCTTCGCGCGAGTACAGTTAAATGACTCAAGATCCATTCGTTTCCTCTGTCGTTGTTCGGAAATCTTTCAGTTTCTCTTCCACGTGATGCTTAATTTTGATAAACGTCTGACAAGGATAACAAGTAGAAAAACGGAGAGAACGATGGTCCGAGAAGGTTCAGAAGCAAGACTTAATATGATTTTTAAGAAGTTTGTCACAAAGAATAATCGGAGCCTTTGGAGGAACAGTTGAAAAGAATTTCGCGGTCGACTGAATAATAATCGAGAAGTATACGGAAGAAACTGTTTGGAAGTGACAGTGGCATGGTATTAAAATCAAACGATTTGACATTTTCCAAGAGCAAGGTTATTCCGTCCAACCAGTTTAATATCCGGTAACGTTTAAATCTCGAGAAAAAGCTCTCTTTGCAGTGACCCATTGACCTTTTCCCCAAGTCCTTTATTCTCTTTCTTTTCTTTGCTTTTCTTTCCCGGTACGAAGTTTAGTCGTGCATACGAAAAAGGTTCGAATCAATCGAAATGGATATATTTCGATACTCGAACACGATCGCAGTCATAACTTCTTAATCGTTTTTTCGTTCTCTTTCTCTTTTCACTCGTACGTAGATTTTGTTTAAATACAGATAAAATATATAAGAAGAAATTTAGTTTCTTAGAGTGTTTCTCGCCATACCGAGAAAACTGGATCTTGTTAAGTAGATGAAGCTCTTCTTTATCTTTCTTTTGATACTAAGATTAAACGTAGTTTAAAAGATTAAGAGAAGGATTTTATGTAGTTCTGAATCCAAATCTTAGCTCCGCACTGACAATTTACGCAAATTTGAATATAAAATACACGTACAAGATAATGTACGTTTTACTAGTGAAAACGTAATATTTTTACTTGAAACAATAATAAAAAACTTTTTCTTTAAAGTATTCATTGGCACATTGCGAAATTTTATGGACTTATTGGAAATTCGAAGATACAAGAAGCATAGAATGCAAATGACTATAATATTTAACAGGTACCTGATATAATCCTCTATCCACGTTCCATCTTTCAATATATTCACAAAAACATGAATTTGCATAAATGTCCACCATCTAATTATTATTATTATATATTATTATTATATATATATGTCGGAGATGAAGGAACATCAGGACCTTTGAAATTTTTGGGAAGATTCCCAATGCTTTAGTCTAGACTTTTTATTATAGCTGTACTTAAATAATAAAATTTAGAAGTAGTCGTTTATGACTCGATCCGATTATGTTTGCCCGAGATTTGTGACAGTAGGCTTGGACTCGAAGTGACATATCTGGTCGCTGAACAGAGGTATGAAGTAGTTGTATAGCTCTCCTTAAAAATATAGTTGACCCGAGGGGTACAGAGAGGTACAGAGGAAAGTACATGAGAAAGTTGCACTTGGACTGTGAACAAGTAAGTTCAGTTCCACTTGAGCTTTGAAGAAGAAGCGCATTTGCCATCCTGTTGACCGTGTATTCGTTATTGAACCTAAGATTACTGTCATTAGCATCTCGAGTATCAAATCGCCACGATTCATCTATATTGTATAACAATGACTAATCCAAATGAAGATTCGTTAAACACCCCTAATCCCTATATATATATATATATTCATCGGAGATGAAGGAACATCAGGACCTTTGAAATTTTTGAGAAGATCCTCAATGCTTTAGTCTAGACTTTTTATTATAGCTGTACTTAAATAATAAAATTTAGAAGTAGTCGTTTATGATTTAATCTGATTATGTTTGCCCGAGATTTGTGACAGTAGGCTTGGGCTCGGAGTGACACATCTGGTCGCTGAATGTGCCACGGTCACGGGATGGACGTTTTTACCTAACAGAAAAGTGCCGATATTATGAGACACACGTTGTATTAACAATCAAACCCCGAGGAGAAACAATGTTGCTGCTACGCGGGACTACCTAACAACGGCGGTTGGAATTTTGTTGGTATCCCCGGCCAATATACGACAAACGAACGCGATCGTAAGGAGAGGAAAGTCTTCATCAGCCTTTTATTCTTGCGATCACTTTGGAGAGTTTCGCATCGTCTTTACGTGCAGTATATACCGAGCGTCACAGCAAACGTTACTTTGTGCTTCAAAATATATTCTAGGTTTAACAAAGAATTGCCCCGTTGACCGTGGATTCGTTATTGAACCCATGAACATTGTCATTAACATCTCGAGTGTCTAATCACCACGGTTATTTGTCAAACTCTGTAAGAATCATATTTATACCAGTAAATATAATCTCTATTGTACAACAACGATGGCTAGTCCACAGGAAGATTCGTTACACCTAACGTTACCCCTAAACCCGACATAGATATATGGTAAATGTATTACTTTGTGAACGATGTAACTGTAGCAGCACATGAGTTAGAGGACAACTCAAATCATGATGTTGTTTTGCCTCGGAGTATCAAGATCGTTAGGATACACGTAATGTTAGAATAAATAAACTCCGAGCAAAACAATGTTACCGCTACGTACAACCATCGAACAAAGACGAACTTGAATTTTCCGACTCTCCCCCGACCAGTATAAATAAGCGGACGCGGTCGCAAGAAAATGAGCTACAGTCGGTTGTCGATCGGTTATCAACCAGTTATCAACGAATTATCAGAGATCTAATTAACGAGTCATTAGCGATCCTATCTTACGATTTATACAGTGTCTTAGCGAATCGTTTAGTACGAGCGTCTTTGCGAACATTATCTGTATACTAATTTATCATTTTAAATATATTCGATGGTTTCAACAACGAGCAATCTCGTCCATTAAACCTCACCGACCGACCATTCTCTACACATAAACCTCTACATAAGTAGCTCACGGTAGTTCTATTATTCGAAATAAAAGATTAATCAAATAAATTAATTACGATCGTAAATGATGAAGTTTTGGTAATAGTAACTAGTTTGCCTACGCGACAGACATCAAGATCTATGTACATATATCGACGCTGCCGTTGGCGCAGAAGGTAGATTTTCTGTTAAATTTTAATGACAGTTTCAAAGTTCGCTCATGGAACAGCCGTTCGAGCTAGCTTGCTTCCGGGCATTTTGGAAATTAAATTAGATGGGATATCGTTATGCCGGTCCTTGCAGCTTCCATATTCCTTGCTATTTAACTGATTCAGTTACAAGCAAACACTGTTAATTATATTTACAATGAACGTCAAACAATTCGTATCTCGTAACTTCGAAATCTGCTTCAATGTAAATCATCTTTGTAGTCGATCCATAGCATTGTAACTCTGCTGCGTCCTTTGGATCATCTACTTTGGATCGAATTAGGATGATATCGCTTAAATTTCAGGAAAATGGGGAAGAATCGTTTACTGACTCGTCAAATGTGTACCAATGATTCGACGTACCAAATATTGCGAGTCCTTTTGTCAGCTGAAACTAAAGCAAGATGGAAATGTAAAACATCCAAAGACCGCAGGAAGATTAAAAACTAGAGAGGAACACTGTATGAATGACAGCGAAATACAATAATCTAAAGCATCCAGACACTTGTCGTTAAAAATGTATTTTAATTGCAAAGTTATACCCTATATACTCTATGTCCAGAAATGATGAAACTTATAATCGTAACGTATGCTAATAAACACAAAAATATGAATTTGAAACATGAAACTGGCTTCTAACATATTATAAAGCAATTAGGTTCATTCTTAAAAATCTACATGGGAGAATAAAACGTTCGTAATTGTCAAACCTCGTACAGCTATTCTGTTACTTGGCAAACTTTTTATCTGCAAGTGAGATTAAGATTGTTCGTTTGAACTGAATTAACTGATGAAACTGAACGATTAAGTAACGATATATTGGCATAGAGAAAGTAAGATACAGGGAAGAAATAATCGCTGTGTTCTAACGAAAAATTCAAATTTATAGTCCGTTAATTCGACAAAAAGCAGCAAGTAGCGCTTCTAATTACTAATTCACCGTTAATTTCTACACTTTGATCAAATTCAAATACCGTTACACCGCAAACAGACCAAAGTGCGCGGATAATTCTGAACGGCAATGCAGCTACTTACGTGCATTATAAAGTTTCTAGATCGTAAGAAATGTTCAAAGAATCTATTAAAAACAGAAAAACACAAAGCTTTTATCCAACGTTATACCTACTCTTGTTGTATCAGTGGCGATGCTGTTAATGCAAAGTAATTGTAAGCTGGAGGAAGAATGTAAATCATAAACGAAGAAGACATCGGCCAACTTTCTTATGCAAGTGTTCCACCGATCGTAGTGTTTTAACGAGTTTGTGCAGCAACGAAACAAGTCAGATCGATTACCGTGCACCACTTCCACGTTCCTGATCTACTTCGATTGAAGCGCGATTCTCTGCGCAGGTTATTTCCCACAAAAACAAAGGATTGCCGTGATTAAGCAAGAAATAACTAACCACGCTCACGAACTGTAAGCTAAACATCTGCGCCATTGCTCCGCGGTGAAACTAACGAATTAATCGAACGCCGCCATACTTTCCACTTTGATCGATAATTTAGTAGAAAATCGAAGAATTGTTGAGCGAGCACGAAATACTCCTGGCATTGTTCAAATATGTATTAGGTTGTCCGAAAAGTTTTTTTCGTTTCACGAGGAAATAATAGACGCACTATGTTTTTTGTTTCATATTGTTTCGTCGAATTACGTACGATCCATTTCCTTCTGTTGAGATAAACACCGCGACATTTCGCAGATTTGGTTTCACGTTTGTACAAAGGTGTATTGTTGTAAAACACACGTTTGCGAAAGAAAGACACTTTCCAGACAAGCTAATATTAAGTTTCGAAAAGTTCCTTTCGTTTTATGAGGAAATAATAGACGCACTGTGGTTTTTGTTTTATATTGTTTCGTCGAATTACGTACGATCCATTTCCTTCTGTTGAGATAAACACCGCGACATTTCGCAGATTTGGTTTCACGTTTGTACAAAGGTGTATTGTTGTAAAACACACGTTTGCGAAAGAAAGACACTTTCCGGACAAGCTAATATTAAGTTTCGAAAA